>JANVCF010094548.1:0-12361 GCA_025388745.1 Hydrozoanthus gracilis
TAGAACGTTCGCCAAAGGACGTCTTTTAAAACGTCTTATCAGTACGCACGTTTGCTAAAACACGAGACTGCAAGCAGTCCAATAGCTTGGCGTTTTTAAACCCTGAAAAATACAATCTTTTGGTTAAACACCAGATTTCTTTTGACAACCGGAATTGCATTTTCAACGCCTTAAAAAATACGACGGTCATACCTACCATCCCCATATAGGGAGTAACCCCCCCCCGGGGGGTTAACTCAAGGACGAGGCTATTAACACTAAAAAAACAAAATTTGAATCGACCCCATTTTAGTATGTAGGTTCTATCCTAATCCAGTCTCCTTCAATTGCTAAATATGGTATTATTAACCATGATACCTTGCTCATCCTGTGGTTGATCCGCATCACCAAGTAACAACTCAACTGTGGGAATTTGTTCCCTTGCCAGCTCACACCCCTCGGGCTCGTTTTCACCCTCTTGTTCCTCCCCAATGTCGTCTCCCTCAAAATCTTCTTCTTGTTCAGTTATTGGTGGCATTGACTTTTGCTGTACGTCAATTCCTGGCTGGATTCTGAATGATTTGTAAATTGTCACCAGTTAAGCACTTTTCAATACATAGGATTAAGTAACAGCCTTCACTCCTTTGTTTTTCATCATGCAGTATTATCACTTATTCTGTTTCTATCGAGGTGGATAGTGACAGAATATCTACTGAGCGCCAAAGGCGCGAGGTAGATATTTCCCCAGTTAAGCCCTTATACGCGCGACGCAACTAATCCTTTCAAGAAAAGGAAAGATTTTTAAGAAAAACTCACATGGAGCAGCCTATAACATATGTAACAAACGTGTTTTGACAATTTGTTAACTACAAAATGTCGTAAATGGCGTAAAACAGTGAAACTCGTTAGGCTGTTTCAAACTTCCCGTGTTTTCAGAGCAAACTTTTTAAGTATCGTGACCCCAAACGGACGCAAAAATTAAGCGACTATTTCCGTCCGCCATTTTGTTTGGGTGTCATTATATCTACTATTTCGGAGGTAAATATTATCTCCTAGCTATTTTTTCTAAACCAATCATATCGCGCGTAGCCGAGCTGGTATAAACTAATGTTTGCTGATAACATCACCTATCGTATGTCCAGGTAATACAAGTATACATATTGGCGGATGACTTTAGGCATTACAAGAGTTGAAATACCATTTTTGACCTCATACACTCTGTCTTTCCTCGGAAATCTTGTGTTATTGAACCTCGCTGTGTTTAGGCCCATGGTCACTTATCATTTAAGGTTTAGTAAGAATTTTGTCAAATTTTAGATGACGATATTTACCTTGGTAGAATCAAAGTATTGCTTGTGTGAGGTCTGGGTGTTAGAAACGTCTCTGATAAAACTGAATCTGCAGTACCAGGGCGCTGGAATTAGACATTAACAAGAAGACAATAGATATTAGCAACCAATCAAAGTAATTTTAACAGTATTAATACCAGGACTGTGGCATGAGGAGGGGCCAGGAGGGAGAGGGGGAAGGGGGTTGGGGGAAGGGGCACCCCCCAATAATTTTGTTGCTAACAACAGCAATTTTTGAATAAGAAAAATTAATAAGTTCCCTTCTATTCTTGCCTTCACAGAAAAAAGCAGAAAATATGTGGTAGGAAATATGACTCACATTTGAAAGTGCCTGTACAAGGTTACCAGAACCATCCATACTTCTAAGAAAATCTTTAAAGAACTTCATTTTCACTTTTGAGTCCCTGACTGACAGTCGCCCAATTCCTGAAAAGTTGAACTCCACATTTCTTTTACTCTGAATCGATCTTGCCAAAGCTTGCAGCACTTCTTTTACACAACTTTCTACTGTGTCTCGATCAAATGGAGTGTCATTTGATAGTGCAGCAAAGTTCAGCTGTAAAACTGGAATTTGTCCTGAAAACAAAAAGAGAATGTCTTACCAACATTTTTACCTTCATCACCTTAACTAAAGTCACATTGATATAAACATTACCATAATCAACCTCATCATCATGACATTACCCTTACCAAAATCACTCTCATCATCACTACCATCACTATAATCATTCTCATCATCATTTACATCACCACCACCATTCTCATCATCAATACCTTCACCACAATCAATCTCATTAAACTGAATTTTTCACCATCATCATAATCACTCCTACCATCATCATTACCATTGCCATAATAAATATCATGACCATCATTACCATAATCATTATCACCATCTTATTATCATCATTACCATCACCATAATCATTATCATTATCATTGCCATCACTATATTCATTATCCTCATCATCATAACCATGATCATTCTTGTCAACATAACCATCACTATCATCACCATATAAAATCATTTTCATAACAGTTAACAGTCACCATAATCATTCTCATTATCAGTACCATCACTATAATCCTTTTTCTCATTATCACTATAATCATTCTCATTCTCATTACTATCACTATAATCATTGTCATGGTCATCATCACCACTGCTATCACCAAATGTAATCCTTTTCATCATCAATCTAACTACCATAATCACTCTTATATATCATCATCACCAACGCCATGATCATTTTCACCACTTTCATTACCACCATTGTTTATAAAACATGGATTTGTCAATGCAATTGTTTACTTGCTGATATTTTGACAGTGGAATTTTAATTTTTCCTTACGTAAAAACACATGTAAAATAATCTAATAATCAATTAATGAAGAAAACCGTTAAAATTTAATTAATGATGGAAAGCAAGGCTCTCAAACTCCTTCTTTGATGACAGTTTTGGCTCACTAAGACTGAGACTGTGTTGGACTGTGCTTGCTCAGACTAAATCATAACTTTGTATTTTACAGGTTGCCTGATCGAGATGACTCAAAAATACCTACTGTGCAATACAGTTTAATGTTGCACATACAGTACTTTGCAACTGTGCTTTCACACAAAAAATAACTGTTTTTGAATTGTGCTGAAAAATAACAATTTACAAAACAGTTTTAGAAGATAAATCTTTCTAAACGAAAAACAAAAAAGTTAAAAATTTCATCATCTGTTGATTTTATAATTTTACTCTTTTTGACACCAATCAGTAATTGATAATGTTAGTTTATAATATACTAGCTCCTTTGACTTTGTTTTTCCTGTGTTACATGCAAACTGATTAATTTTTAACCACCCACAGTTCTTTCCTACTCGTATTGTGAGTATCTGAATAAACTTTATTTTGAAAACTGAAAAGTCTTTGTGTTTTTTTCCTAAACAAAACCTAACAAATGTCGTTCAAGTTGTATGCAAATAGCTATATATTAAAAGCAGCGTGACATCTCTCGGTTTTGGAAAATTACGGCTTGAAAGCGACTGCTGCAGTCAGGAAAAAACGCTTTGCCGAACGGCTTTGTGATATTTAGTAAAGTATTACATTGAAATGTTTTCTATAGTCCTGATTACGAAATGTTTGCGCAACCGTTCAACAGATCACGACACAATAGCTTTTTGAATCGATGTGCTTTAATTAATACGTGCTTGCAAAGTAGCAAACACCAGCTAAAATTTGGTCTGGAAAACTTGAAACTGAAAAACTGTTAATTCTTTAAGAAATACTTTTAAATGAACAAAAACGAATTTGAAGCAAACACATTACCATTTGTCACGCGACCTCGCAAAAAAAAAAACAAGTGACTCGATCATATAATTAGTTGCCAAGGTCACATCGTAGCTTCTCTAAATTCAAACTCAAAACCTTAAACAGTAAGGTTTTATACATATATTTTACAACATATCTTAATGGAAGTTATTAGTTTGATATGCTATTCACTAGACATACCTGTGGTATGATGTTTGGTAAAAGTTAGCGCGTGAGTCATGGCAAATTTCTCCGACACCACAAAGACCGGGCGCTGTATGAGAATGTACTTGTTATTGCCTACATCCAACTTTTTCTGTGTAAAAGTAAATGTTCCAAGTCCCGGAATATTTACACCCTGAAAGAAAGAGGCATAAGTTGATGGTCAAAGATCCTTCTTCGGTTCGGCTACATTCTATTGAGTTGCACGTGCACATAAAGAAGTCGAAAAGCCAGTGTCGATGGCCTACCTTTTGAAGCGACATCTGCCTCTCGACATACTGTGAAACACTGTCCCATACGTTAACCACATCTAAAAATTGATAAAAAATTAGCTTTGAAAATGATTTGTACTGGTTTTTCAAGACAAAAAGGATTTTCAATCTCTTTAGTTTTGTTTGTTAAAGCCAGACGTTCGCAAACACTCGCTTCATCACCACAATAGAATGTCCAAGCCAAGCACATTTTAAACTAATACTCACCTTCTTCTGTTAGTTTTGGAATGGCAGAAAAACGGTTTTTCTTAGCTTCAGTTACTAAATTGTGCATTACCTCAGCCATTTTGGCTGTAAATGCCGAATTATGCGCGGAAGAAGTCAAGATTTGGAGGCGATCGACTGTTCCTGTGCTTCCTACATCTGGTACTTGCCGTTGCGTGGCAACAAGGAAGAGTCTTCTTGCATAATTAATTAGTTATCAGTAATTAGAAGTAATTATCAATTGTCTTGTTTGGTAATTTATTGTCAGTTCTTGTGACGCGACAACAACACAAACATCTAAGTGAAAAGCTAAGTGAAAACGAGCTGATTTTGAAAGATTTGAGACGATGGGAAAAAAACTACATGTTAGTAGTTGCTTTCTTGCGAAAAGTTGTTTCTTTTTCCCTGATCAATGAGTGTTTTGTTTTGTTTTATAATTATCAAAAATTTGTTTTTTGAGTTAGTACATTAATACTTCGCTGGTGCAGACAACTTTCTTGTACGGATATGACGCTTCCCAATACACGCTTTTTTTTAATAAGAACCAGTAAATTTTTTTCGAGGCTCATTGTTCTTAATTTTTCGGCGATTTGAGCTTCCAGTTGTTGTTAAATTGTTCTTATTTATAACCATAAGTGTGGTTTAAATCGAATAAACTAAGCCTAAGGTATTATAAAGTATTAGAAAACAATTTGTAAGGACAAATTTTTTGGGGCAAGTATATACATACGTGTACTGCGAATAATTTGAAGCAAGGCCTGAACTGTAAATCATTTCTGTATTGCTATAAGTTAGATGTCGAAGCTCGGTAAAGTTTCAAAACAGCTATCGGGCCCGAGCCTCAGCTTATTCTTAACTTGTTCTTAAAATTCTGGCCAATCTGAGCCTCGTTGTTCTTACAAAATAGAACCTCTCTAATACGGACAATGGACACAAAATTTCGGCCCTTTGAAGCAAATTCCTGCAAACTTTTGAACCATTTTATTTCTTTATTGCGGATTAAAGTCTTCGAAGTGATGTACGCATTATACTGAAACCTCTTTCATTTTATACGGACGCCTCACTATTGTGCAGACAACTATATGCCGCTAGCTGTTTGCGTTCTTTATTGTTAGAACAGTTTATTATCCTTATGGCTTATTTAAAAAATTTCAGGACTTTACCCGAGTAGCGAGTAACTTTAGCCGATTATATGGGCCTCCTGTGTAAATACCAGCCAATGAACTCGCAGTATATTCAAATGAAGTCATTATATTTTAAACAATAGGTAGTATGGTAGCCTGAGCCCGGCTAGCTCAGTCGGTAGAGCATCAGACTTTTAATCTGAGGGTCAAGGGTTCAAGTCCCTTGTTGGGCGAAGTCAAATTTTTTCTTTTTTCCTGTTATCTCGTTTTTCTTAACATCTTTTTTTACCCTTTCCGTTGCTTTTTTCATGTTTTATTGAATCTCATTTTTCACGTTTTTCACTTTTTAAAAATGTCTTTTTTGTGAATAAAACTCATAGATCTCTGTCTCTCCTCCAACTTTCTCCAACTAGCTTTCGAGGTCAGTCAACATCCAAAACATCTATCTGGCTTTGTGCTTTTCATTCAGCATTCTTTGTGAAATTGCAAAACCCCTTTAGATTATTTGCAGACATTTTGATATATACTTCGGTGGGCTTCGTGATTTTTGTGCTTTGCTGTTTGTTGGCACGGGTTTTAACTATTTAAGGAACTTTAATAATCAGTGTAAAAGGCAATGAAAATAGAAATTAAACTGGCGTTTATAGTACGCCAATGGTTTTGGGAAACGTCATACCAAGCGTGCTGTTAGGCAATTATTTAAACATGTTTTGCACATTTATCTTTACAGTTTCGTTGGTATGGTAACTCTTTTTGTTTGGCATAATATGTAACACGAATGTATTTGATGCTTTATACAGCTTCCTGCCTGTGTTCACGCAATTAATTTTCATGAGGTTCAAAGAGAAATTATTATACAAATCCGTGTGAGAGAACTTGAAACCATCTTTAGTGTTTAGCTGCCTGCAAAGTTCCTGAATTAACAGGAAATGCGACTTTATGCCAAATTTCACGTTCTTATTAATTAGTACGAGTATAAAAGGGAGGAAAAATCAATAAAATTGGAAGCAAAAAAATAATTTAATTTTCCATTCGGCCAACGCTAATGGTAATGAAACCAACAATTTATAATCTGAACGAGTGAACAACGTCAATATTGCAGATGAATCAATAAAACCCTGAAAACTCAGTGTTAGTACCCTGACTTAAAGCTGAATGTAAAAGAGAGATATATAAAAACAAGCGTTAGAACCATGTATACACATGGCGCTTGTAGAACAAATGCAGGCGTACAAAGACATTCAAATGGTTTAATTGTGTACTGACACCTCATAATTTGTTGGCTCAAAAGGGCCGTCTGTGTTGATTTTTTTAGAGAAACTTGAAGGGGTTTCGTTTTGTTATGAATGCAGATTAGCTCGCATCAAAGAAAACATCTGTTTAACCAATGAACAAGCCAATTGTCAGGATCTAACAACTTCTAAATGGATTTGTTTGAATGGGGAAAATTTTCGGAACCCATCAAATTGAGGGAAATTAGATTCTTGCGATATGTGATTATTAAATTTGAGGTTATAATAGCTAACTAGTTTTTTCAGAAACGAGATTATATCTGTAATTAAATTACTTAAGCTCTCGTCATGAAAGACAAACAAAAACTGGGACTCTAGCATTCGTTTCTCTGCATTTCTTCATCGAAATTAATTTAGAAGCAGTCTGACAGGCTGTGTCGTTGGCTGTTTCTCGTATAAACAATTTTAAACAATATTGTTTATCCTATTTAATGGCTTCATTTAACAAAGTTATTGGAATACTTGTCAATGACTGCCGGAGAGGGATGTTAAATTGGCTCCCTTTATGAACAAAGCAAGAATTGGGTTTTGTTACAAGCAAGAGTTACCACGACAATGTTTCTTAGTTCTGCCGGAAGTTTTGGCAGGTGGGAAACAGGTGGAACAAAACATCTTAAACTAACGGTGATTGGTCAATATGACAATAGGATTACCTTAAAGGACCAATCAAATTTAGTGTCATAACATATATCAGCGAGGCAGTGCAAAAGGCTTTCCAAAGAAAAAACCGAAAATGGCTTCAAGTCCGAAGGGAGAAAACGAAGATGAGCTTTATATGTGCAAATTGCAGGCCATCAACGATCTTAGGTGAGTTAATTAGAAATGGGAAATGTTGATTTTGTTATAGCTGTCGTTCGCACTGATTTCTATAAAGTTATTGACGCGTGTCCTCCTGAAACTTGTGAACAAAATTCAGTACAAGACAAGCGCAGCTCAAGAGACTATAATTGCATTTCACTTTTTGTTCAGCGAGATGGTTACTAATACAGAGCTTTGTTAATAATATATGTTTCAAATGAAAATATTGATAAAGGTTAGGTTGAAGTGATGTTTTGATCCGAGGTTTTGGTTAGTGTATCGTGTTGCGGCATAGATCTTGGCTTTAATTAACATTTTGGATGACTTGCTGTATTATCGAATAAGCACACAGAATAAATTTGAAGTACAGGTTATTAGCGTCACACACGAACTTGTCCTTTTTCGTATATACACTTTTATACATATACAGCGAGCATTAAGTTTGAGAATCTCATTTTGTGGCTACCAACAGAATGAATTATTTTAAAAAGACGTGCGCACCATTTCTTTCAGCAGAACTGCTTTGTTCGCTGTCCGCACTAGATTTAAATACAATTGAAATTACTTCGCAAACATCGCAGTTTATTTTTTTGGATATTGGCGAACAAAACATCCCTTACTTTGTGATCTGCGGCTCTTAAAACAAGTTAATTTTGATGAATAAAAAACACAGCCGGGTATGATATAGTCTTTAGTAGTTTTCAGTCAACTGTTCTCTGTGTCAAGCTTTCAAAAATATAATCCAATTGATTTAAATTTGAAGGTAAATTGTGGCCATTAAAATGTAGACCAATTCTGTTTGAGCTTTCAGAAAAGTTTTTTGAAGAGGGAACTTTAGATGAAAGTGTTTTCTTTCTTCAAATTAAAAATGGTATTCAGAGTTTTTAGGCAATGTGCCTTTTTAAATTTCTAATTAATTTATGTAAAATTCATTGATTTTAGAATAATTAGAATCGAAAACTGAAGCAAAAAGAACAAAGAAAATTTGAAACGGTGTTTGGTAATTCCAAAGGGATTATTTGATAAAACTTGAATATTTTATTTTTATATTTCTTCTCAGGTGAAGAACTAATTAAAAATTATACAAAAATCTAACATGTTTTGTTTGGCACAAGGTCAATACAATTATTATGAAATGATAGAAATTGTTAAAGATTTTTGCATTGCGATGAACTCAAAAGCAATTTCCTAAGGAGGTTTGCCAATTCAAATGAAGCAATCATGGAAACTTAAGTGACACTGACAATACTTTAATCTGTGTGTATAATTTATTGATCTTTTAGTTATCAAAAATTAACACCATGCTTGTTTTTGTTTGCATAAAAGTCCACACATCATGTAGGCCACATTTAATTCATTCATTTTAGCCTGCCTGATATTTTGAGAGAAAAATTGACTTAAAAGGCTATTAAAATATAGACACAAAAATGTTGTTAAAAAGATGTTGCATTTTCTTCAATAAATATGAGAAAACTGAAGTCTTTTTTCTTAAGAAAATGATCTATTTGACTATGATTTGGTAGAAATTGTATATATATATATATATAGTTGTATGTAGACTGTTCTTGTAAACTTGTGTTATTTTTAGTAAATTATCTCTGAATACAGTGGGAATCCATTAATTAGGTCACCACAGGCCAGGAAAAATTGGCCATAATAACAGGGTGACCATAATAAGGGGTTTAAATAGAAGCTGGTAATTGGCAAATTTCGCCGCCTACTTCTCAAATTAGTGCGGCCTACTTTCTATAACAAATAACGTTTTTGTAAAGTTTTTTGCTGACCCCTCCCCCCCTAGGGGTATAGCTGCCTTCTTTAATATGGTCTGCCATCTATTTCAAAACTTATAGAAACCCCAGCATAACATAATTAGTTTTTTTGGAAGAAAAAGTATAGCCATTCAACAGGCGGACAAAACAACAAGAGACCATTATACAAGCAGGGTCTGAAGTTAACTTTTTTTAAGGGAGCCATGTTGTGACTTACCTAAAAATATTGGTCGCCAGATGGAAGGGTTTGGTCGCCAAACAAAAGTGTTAATCATGTTTGGTTTCTTCCCATAGAATTCCGGTTTTGTTGCTCAACTTGTTGCAACATAAACAAAACAATTTCTCTGGCACCTTAATTTTAGTAAAGCACAAAATTTAGCCGGGTAAATAAATGATGCTTTGTTTTGTACAACGGTCCACGGGAGCTTTCCTTTTTCTTCCACTAAAAGCACATTTACCTTGGTCTTGGATATTCAGATTCTGAGGAGGCGAAATTTGTAGTCGCAAGATGGCGACCAGTTTATAATTCTGGTTGCCAACATTCAGTTTTTGGCTCTATTGGTGACCAGTGAGTCGCAATTTCAGACTGCATTGACAAGGTGGCCATCCTATGCAGGGTTCAGCTGTATTGTAGACAGTGCCAGTGACAAACCACAGCCTAGCAAAAACTTTGTGTTGCTTCTAACTTTTTTTTTTTTTTTTTTTTCATTTCCTGGGTTCACAGTATTGCCTTCTTTGGTGTTTTTTGTATAGTTTTCTTGCTGTTTTGATTTGTATCATACTGGCAAAGTTAAGGCAAAAAATTTTAAATTTTTAGTTTTGTGGATGACCTGCTCACTAACATTTTGTCAATTTTGAAAAAATTAAATTCTTGTTTGGATTGCTGTTTGTCTGTATTTTTTAACACCAATCAATTTTTTTAAAATAAAAGATGGTTCTATCAACCTTATTTACTGACTAAGTATCTACATTAATTGGGTTTGGGGCCGAGATAAATAATTGTCAAGTTATATTGATTAGGAAAGTTGAAAACAATTCAACTTAAAAATTAATGTTAGACTAACTCCAAGTTGTGTTTGCTAGTGTATTATAGTTAGCACTATTTTTTAAAATTTTCATTCCCTCCAACCTAAAACTCTAATAAATTGATCTTGTAAAAGTAAAAAAAATTTGGCTTAAGGAATGAAAAAAATTATACTTTTTTTGTGGTTATAATAATTATTCATTTCTATAAACAGAACTAAAACTGAACAGCTAGAAAAAGTTCGCAATCAGTTGGTCCAGGAGATGGAAGTAACTGAGCGTGAAGACAGGTTGTTGAAGGACTACAAGGCTGAAATGGAAGCTCTGCTGCATGAAAAGATGGCACATGTGGAGGAACTGCGGCTTATTCATGCCGACATTAACTTGGTAAAATATGTTCCCACTCTTTTTTACTAAGTTAACATAATCAACCCGTGGAGACGTGCTTTAGAGTAAAAAGAAGGATGTTCCTTATTGAAGTGTGAAAAATTACACTAAGAAAATAATACCTCATAAAATCAATTTAGAAAAGGAATGCTCACTTTGTTTTTGCATCCTTAAGAAATACCATTTTCTGAAATAACTTTACTCTGGAGTTCTTAGTAAAAATATTACAGATTGTAAAAATGGCACAAAGTGGAAAAATCTTCCAAATATTTTAATAATAGTTTGTACACTCGGCTAAATATTACTACAATGTGGAAAAAAACTAAAAAAAAAATTTATTTGAGAATTATACAAGTTAATAATGTATATATGTACAATTGAAAATTTAAATAATTATATCATTAGTATAATAATTTATGTATTAATTTTTAGTTTGCATAAATACCTGAAAAACCTTAATAACCTGAATTTTGTAAAAATAATTATAAATAAACAATTTGCTTTTCTTCTTTTTCAAAAACTTTTTTTAATGCCTTAAGTTCCATGATTCTAATATATAATTTTATACTCTAGATATTAGAATGATCAATAATTATTTATCTTCTGAAAGTGATTTAAAGACTTACAAGAAGCACTTTATAGTAATTATTATATTTAATAACAATGTTTATTTGTTTATTTGCACTTTTTTTTATACATTTCTAACAAAAATCAACTTGCATCTAAGTGGCTTATTTTTATAAACTATGTGCATGCATAATTAACTAACTTATTAACACCTTCAGCTCCAAACACGACAAATGTTGTGTTGGTAAATTCTCCCAACTAGGATTCATACCTCTCATGTAGTCAGTTTAAGAGAAGTTAGATTTTCATCCTCAGCAGCCTACCTTGTTAGATCAATTCTCATATTCTCACTACAAAGTTACTTATTTTGTATGGGTTATGTAAGGAGAAGTTAGATATTGATAAACTTGCTGGGGCTGAAAGGGTTAAATACTTGTATGTCAGAAATATGCATCATGGAAAAAGTATCAACTAAGTTACTAAAATTTCTTACTTAGATGGAGAACACAATAAAACAATCAGAGGCTGAACGAGAAAGAGGTTTTGAGTTAATTCGCAGACTCCATGATGATTACAAGCCACTGAAAGAGGGGATTGACAGGCTGCGAATGTCGCTGGGGCTTGATAGACTTCCTTCTGTGGAAGAGGAGGGTTCTATTGTAGAGTATGTACAGTTTGTTCCATTGTTATATTTTTACAGTGGTTTATAGTTGGCGTAGTGTTTAAGGGGTCTGCCCCTCAATCCTAAGGTCCCTGGGACGGGATGAGCACTGTTTGGCAAGTTTCAATCGAATCTCCAAGAGGTACGAATGAGGGCGTGGCTCAGGTTGATTTCAAACCTTAAGATGTATCAACCAAAAGTGTACACCAGACAACATTTCAATCAATTTCATGAAGCTAAAAGATTTACAACAGCTTCATATACTTTCCACACTTTACTGCACTGTATGCAAATGTCAACATTTCATCTCTGGCACCCTAAGCAGTACCAAATCGATGTATTGCAGCTATATTAGAGTTAGACCACTCTGTAGAAGATCACCGATTTGTCAAACATTAGTGGTGGAGGGGGGGGGGG
>JANVCF010094770.1:0-12350 GCA_025388745.1 Hydrozoanthus gracilis
CTGCCTACCTACCTTCCTACCTACCTTCCTACCTATCTACCTGCCTACCTACCTTCTTATCTACCTATCTACCAACCCAGCCCCCTCCATCACAAACCCAGCCTCCGCCACAGCCAACCCCGCAACAAACAGTTGTCCCTGCTCAGGAGGACTCAGCACCCCCCGCACCAGTTCCTACCCAACCACCCCCTCCTGCTCCCTCCGCTACACCTTCTACTGCAGCTGTTACCCAGCCTCCTGCGGTTCACTTTTCCATTGCCCCTCCTCATTCTGACTCTCATCCCACCCCTATTCCTACACTCGCACCTGCGCCTGCGCATGCTTTTCCAGTACCGACTGCACCTCCAGTGGTGGCGCCAACGCAGCCCAAACCTTATGACGGGCCTTGTAAGTATTGCACTTACTTGACTTGGGTCACTCTTATATATACGCAATCGAGTTAGTAATAACAGTCTTCAATTGACTTGGTCCTGGGCGGTATTATCATTTAGTTTCATGCTTTTATTTGTGCATAATTAAGAAAGGAAAACATTGAATTAAGAGAACTTTTAACTTCTTAAACGAATTCTTTTTAACGAGTTTTTGTTTTTGAAACACCGAGTAAGATGGAACTTAATAGAAAGGGAGTTTAACTATTGACGTATCGGAATAAACATTTTCTTTCTTCAAAGTGTTTTGCTGAAATACTAATAATAATAATAACAACAATAATAATAATAATAATAATTAGCATTTATATAGCGCCATTTCCATATCGATGGTCAAAGGCGCTTTACAATGATTAACAGTTGACTTTGGTAATGAGGGTCTAAGATCGACCGCTGTATACACGGCTCATACTCCATTTCGACAAGTGTTGTGGGTTCTTTTGGTTTCCCGATAAGCAGCATATTCTCCTCAGTTGTTTTAAGACCGTGAGTGGTGGTCCGGAACAAGAAATCCTTCACCCTCTCCTTTCCTTCATTCTTCCTTGAAGACGTTGAGTTTAAAAAGGGAACAAGCAACTCATTTTCATAACACTTGTGTTTTATAGTCAACGATTTCACGTACGACATCAAACTGAAAGACAACTGGCATACCTTCCTAAGCGATCACAACAATCCTCGATACAAAGAGGTTGTTAACAACATCATCAACTCCGTAAGTATAGCGCTCATGCATCCAATAATTACCAAGTGTCCGTTAATGCTGCGGAAGCAATAAAAGTTTTCACTTCATATGCACTTTAACAGAACTGTAACAAACTAAAGTTGCTTAGTACATTAGACGTAGACATACAAACATATAGTTTTGTTAATTTCACATCCAAGTTTCTTTACAGATTTCATTTTTTAAAAGTTCAGTTAACAATTGTTTCTTTTAAGTAACTTGTTTTTTCTAAACTCAAGAAAGGAAATATAGAGCAATTAGATAACCGTAAGATTTTTCAAGCTAGCTGCTAGCCGTTTGAAGTTGGTTTAGCAACTGAATCCGAAGAAAAGAACGCTTGAATTTAGGTACAATAAAGACATAAAAATAGCTATTCAGCCTATTTAGCTATTTTTTAATTGCTTGCGAAACTTTGAAGAATATACCCCAAATCGTTGACCAATCGAAAGCAACGTTCCTAGAGTTAACCAAGCAACTGAGAGGTTACCTCCCTGCTTCCTCACGTTTCTGCAAAGGAGTGGTAACCAGACAACCTACATTGTGTAAAGAATTTTTGTTCGATTTAAAACACATGGGGCACTTGATGGATTTCATTGATTATAAGATGTTTCGTTTCATACTTTAGATTCGAAAACTTCTTGGAAATGATCCAAACCTTGAGGACATCAAAGTTCTAGGATTTATGTAAGTAGAAAATAAGTGCATCTCTTTATTTACCTATAGGAATTATAACAAAAGCATATTTATATTATTGCTTGTTGCAAGTATCTATTGGTAAATCTTAAATTGATCCTCCTCAAATAAGTTAATTCGCAAATGTTTTCTTTGTTTAACTTTTCTTTTCCTAAGACGCTGAGGTCTAAATTCTTCCTTCTGTTGGACTTTTTGGTTTAAACGGAAGTAAAGAACGAAATCAGTTACCAAACCAATTTATCAGATATAATTGATATAGTTGATATAATTTTAACCTTTTTTTCAGTCCTTCGCCAAACGGTAAGGGCTTAATTGCGAGGGTCTTTCTACGTTACCGTGGCAACGGAGAGGATCCTGGCTCCAAACTAGAGGATGCAATTAAGACAGGAAGCCTTGATGGCCTCCCGGTATTCAACGACTACTTTAGTAAGTTGATAAACTCTATAAATTTTTTAACATGTACAACTAATAAACTTTGAATTTGTTCGGCGATTTTCAAAATGCATACTACAAATTTTGAAATTTTCATGCACAACACGTACGTTAAATCCTGATTTTTTTATTTACGCTTTTTCAAACAAACTTGGGTAATAACGTCATGGTTTAGCGGTGCAGCTCGTTGAATATTGTGGTCAAATGCTTGGTGCTTAGGTGAAGACGATTTGAAAGTGCTTTGTTTTTATGGTTTATTCATTAAGATAAAGAAAGAATTAATAGTGCTGCACGGTTTTTTGTATTCGTCGTGAAAGATCTTATTGTTACCTTCCATTTTGAAAGAGAAAGGTCCCTGTGTAATTAAAACTGCAAAGAACTGATTTTTAAAAGAGTTTTTTACAAATTCTTGAATTAGATAATCAGAATCTGGATCGTGCTTTGCTTTCTATTTTAACGGTTCCAAATTGTTTGCCGGTCAATCAGATGCATGACTTGATGGATAAGTGCGTAACCGGCTTATAAAATTTGGTATATGATGTTAAATAATCATCTGATAAATGGTTAATGGTAACAATGTGAATTTTTTAAATTCCAAAACAAATGCTCATGGAA
Organism: Hydrozoanthus gracilis; assembly: GCA_025388745.1. NCBI lineage: Eukaryota > Metazoa > Cnidaria > Anthozoa > Zoantharia > Hydrozoanthidae > Hydrozoanthus > Hydrozoanthus gracilis. Next base: position 2,890 of record JANVCF010094770.1, read on the forward strand.
GCTAATTAATTATTTGTAAGAAATCTAACAGTCTCCTTACTTTTTAGATGGCCAACTAAACCCACCTACTCCCCAAAATACTTCCACTATTGACGATTCCTTAGAAGGTAAGAAAATACACCCTCGGTTAAAAAAGGGAAAAGGGGTGACCTATGGAAGATTCGGGGTGAAGAAATCTTTGTTACGAAGACAGACATAACTCCAGAAATTCTTTTAGAATGGAAGTAGTTCAAGAAATGGAAATCAGAGACAAAACGTTTTCCAACTTTTCGAAGAACACTAATTTTGTGTTAATTCATGAAGCCATGTTGGTTTATGTGTGAAGTTGATAAGAAGTTGTTAAGATGAATTTCGTTTTCTTGGGGAAGGGGGGGGGGAAAGTGACACTATATTGCTGCCTAAAAAGTGTTGCAGCCATAAAAGCTCCTCATTTTCTTCCAATGCCTAGTGAGGGCCATTTCGTAAAACTTCTGTTTAAGTTCATTTTGGTAGTTAAGATGCTGTAAGGAGATCCTTCATTGTACGTTGATAGTTAAGCTGTTGTTTATTCCTCAGGCAAAGTGATTGAAGGATCATTCAAGTTAAACCAAAGTTGGTACCATTTCCTTGGAAACCCTAACTCGATCACTTTCAAGATCCTCTCTGGAGATTTGGAAAACGCTGTAAGCACCTTAATCTGTTAAAAAGACTATTCAGCATATTCAATTTCTTGGCTAGTAATTTTCAAAGGTCATCTGAAAATCGTTCCTGCCTCCAGTTCCAATCACGTGACCTCCCCTCTTTTCCAAACATTCAGTGTTTATGATGAGAGAATACTCTAGCTAGTAGTAAACCTGCAGTTTAAAGGGAGGCTTTAAATAAAAAAATTAAAAAAGTGGTGAATTTATATAGCGCCTTTTCCAAACGAATGTTCAAAGGCGCTTTATAATGATCAGTCTACCCCCAGCGGACTGGAAGCATAATTATATAGGCGCCTCAGACAGCCGCTTCAAAGCGGTCCATGTATGCTGGTACTCATTTACCGACCCCGGAAGGACGGAAAGCTGAATCGCCTTTAGCGGGAAAGAAGGTCGCCCAAATATTCAACCCTCGACCAGGCCGGGGGTCGAACCGAGGACCTCAGGATTGGGAGGCAGAGATCTTACCACTGCGCCGACCCCTCCGCTATCAATCAAATCAAAAAGTTATTCGTTGAACCTGAACTGTATAAAATAGATGCTCCTGTATAAAGTTCTTTTTTAACCCTTCGGCGTCCCAACTAAATGTACGAATGTCCAGTCAGAAACTTCCCGAGAAATTATTAAGTAGAAACTGCTTCAAGATGATTGATTTTTTGTAATGGGTGGCAACAAGTAATCAGTATTCTGCACTGTGTTAGCCAATATTGATGATTAGTTGTTTCGTATTAAAAGTAAAATAGCTGTTAGTTCGTTTTTGTTGATGTGAGTTTTTGCTTACTGCCACCAGATCAAGAAGGTGTTTTCGCCATTACCGATTACAGTTGAAATATCTTCTTTAAAGTAAGTAAAAAGCAAGATGCAAAATCTCTGCCACGAACAAGTTCTTGATATCATATCTTCTTGTATGGTATGGATAAAAGTGTGGTTCCTTTTGTTCTAGCTAGATACTTTGTTTGGTTCTATACCTTCATTTAAAGTCTTTTTGAAACCAAATATTTTGAAACCTACGTCGGTGTTACATTCTTTTGTTATACACAATCTCAAACACGAAATGATATCAAATTTTTGATTCACAGTTTTAAGATTTGCAAGAAAGCTTTTTTCGTTGCTTTTTATTCTATTAGTCACCGTCTAGTAAACCCATATAAGGCAATCTATGAACCAATACTTGTGATTGATAATTTTTAAACCACCACCGCATTTACTATCTATGACCGATTAGGATAATACCACTTATTAACCGAGAGCGAGGTTATTACAGGGAAATCTCGGACCGTGGCCTTCATGAACGTACTAACCGAGTGATAGCAAGGTCAATACAACAAGGCCAATGTCTGACATATCCTTAAGATAACTGAAAGAATGAGGTTAATAACTTACTTACTAAAAGGTCCTTCAGTGATTACAAAATATATTACATCCCTTTGTGCGTTAGAGGTCACAAGGTTTAGTAAACAGAAAAGAAAACAAATCTGGTGAAGCGTTAAAAATTACATGAAATTTTTCTTTAACTATGTGTGTCTTCATTGATACAAGAATGAAAATAGTTTTGTATTGACCGGTCATTAAGCGGAGCAGCCAATCAGAGCGCAAGTACTACAAAATTTTATAACGACCATTATTGCAAGAAATTCTTGCCAGCTCAGCTTCCAATCACAGGTCACGAATTTTATAGCCATATGTTAAAAGCAGTTAACGTGAAAGTTTTACACGTTACAAGTTGAACACTGAGACAGCCAATGGCGGGCTCTTTTCTTCCAGGGAAGCTACAGACGGCAAGATTGAAGCTGATTTCAAACTACATCTTCCGCCTGGCAGCAGCCCTTCCCTTGGCCCTCTGAAGGACGCAGTTGCTTCGGGAATGCTTGGAGGAATGCCTGTTTTTAAAGACTCGATGTACGAGGGAGGTAATAAAAAAACAGCTGTAAACAAACCATTCTTGAGAATGAGTTTGATTTAGATCCAGGTCGTGTTTATTTAAGTCAGTAACTTTTTTTCCTTCACAGTTCCTGGTCTTGGTTTTCAGGACGGAAACTTGCCTCCTGCTAATGCCTTGCCTGCAGGTAAAGTCGAAATAAGGGCATTTACTTTATCTATTCAATATTCAATTGTGGTTACTAAGGTTTCTTCTTGTGGAATTCTTTGATGTTTTTATGAAAGGCACAAGAACTAAGTCCAAAAAGAAGATGCACTGTCGACAGGTTAAGAGCGAAAGAAATGCAGCAAATATCAACCATGAATGCAATTTGCTACTTTCATTTTAGATCGTATTCAAGAAAAAGTCTCGTCATGTTTTAGCAGCAAAACAAAAAGCATTAGGTAGCTGCATATAATATCTAGGGAAACAAAAAAATAATGATTTTTTTTGGCTTTTTCAATACTATGTATCATCATTACAATACGAAAGAATTTGTCTTTTTTTAAAGAAAATATCAAATAACATAGACCTTAAACATAAATGGCGAATGCTTAAGTTACTTTTTGTCTATATTCAAATAAGCCCTATTAAGCCTCGTTTTTTAGGTACACTTTCAAAAGAATATATTACCCAAACGAGGCTAGAAGGGTTGTTTTGAATGTGGGTAAACAAACATTTTAAAAGTCGCCGCCATTTATGCATGGCGTCTGTACTACGGTAGTAAGTTGATCATCCCGAAAAAAATGGCGGCTGTACATTTTACCACAATGCATTGCAAATCTAACGCCGCTAATGGAAATTCAGGGAAAGATAGCAGTTGGCAAAACTCTTCCTTGGACTACCAACAGTTTGTGTGTAAAGTTTGAGGTTTACAGATTCTCACTAAGAGTTTTTCTGGGTAATTTTAGACGCTTTTGCGCTGGGAACTATGGGTAAATTTACAGATCGTCATCTGTTACGTAATCGTAGATTGACAGCGGTTGTGATGGCAATGTTTTACTTGAAAGAATCTAAGCCACCAAAAACTATTTGTTACAAGTTGTCCTGTTTTCCCAAACCTTTCCTAAGGTTCCACCCTCAGTATCGAGACCACTATCGCTATCCCGGTACATGGAGCAAGCAAGATTCCCGTCCCGAAGCATGCGCCTGCACATGATTCTAAAGTCGTGCCGTACACTGGGGGTTTTATTGCCCTTCCACATGGTAGGATGGTTTTACGTTGATTAATGCACTAACACAAACAACACTAAAGCTTCTTTCGCACTGTCAACTTCCCGCACTAATTATGGTATCCTTAGTTAAAGATTCCAAGGTCCTAAAACCTGGAACAACAATGACGAGTCACTTAAACACTGCAGCCTTATACTTTTTAAAATGAAATTAAGAAACCTGTTAATCAGCCATTATCAGTTCTCACATTTCTCCTCCTAACTGTACTGTGTGTTTCATATAACCAAGAAAACTTCCGTCTGTCACACTAGCTTTGTATCGATGTGTCCGTGTTTTCTGTTATGTGTGCCCTACTGACAGAATTCAGTATTTTTCTGCATTTAAAACGTTTATTAGCCTAGGACATCCAGCTAAGCTTGGCCCTCCAGTTTTTTCGGATGTCCTCACCCTTTCTCTATTTACATTCTATAGTAAATGCTCAACCTAAAAGTCACAAGTTAAAAAAAAAATCCTTTTTCATGTATCTGTGAAGTATTTATACTTATTATCATTTAATTTAGTCGTATTTATAGCATTATTTTTTTATTTTGTGATGTAAATTTTCAATAATTAGTCAAATTTAATAAGTATGTTGAAAATATACAACATTAGACATGCAGTGGGTGAAATGGTAGAAAATTTATTTTTCTCAACAACTCTAACAGCTCTAAGTTACTAAATTCTTCCTACTACAGCCCATAGCTTTCATGTTGCCAGTTTAGGAGAACTTGGCTTTTTATTTTCAGTAGTTGGGCTATGTTTAATAATTTTCATTTTCGCATTATCAAATGTACGTGTAATTTTGTTTGAGTTTTGTAAGGAGAAGGTAGATGTTAGTAAACAGGCCAGGGCTGAAAGGATTAAAGGTCTCATATGAAAACATTTACGAGAAACTTGACTCCTCCATTATAACTTCATTTCTCCCCTTCTGTTACCTACTCCCTTTCGTCCTCTTCGTACGTGTTAGCCCTTTATGTGGGTTTACGCGGTTCTTTGTTGGTGCTGTAGATCGGCGAAACTTGGATTATAACCCTGTTTTCAGTGGCAAGGCCTCACTTGAATCTATAATATATAGAGGTGTTTACAAATATGTCCCCAAGAGGGATATTATCAATGTCATTGTTGCCATTGTTGTTAGGTATGCCGAAATCCTGTTCCGAAATCCGCTCATCTGGAATCGGTAACCAAGATGGAGAGTACGTGCTCCAGGCACGTCCCGGCTGCCACCTGAACATCATCTGTCAAAACATGGACGAACCTAAGCCCAAAGAGTTCCTTGGAGGACCCCAGCAGAAATACTGGCTATACTGGCACTATGCCGTGCTCATTCGACTCTCAGCGGCTGATAAACAGAATATCGACAACAAAGCATGTTTGGAGTCTAGTGGTTAGTTGTAATTATTTTTTTTTCAAAAACTTTAGTAATTTCTGTGTTTTGAGCAGATGCCGTTTAAAAAGAAGAATTTTTGGGAACTTTAGAACTGAGCAAAGTGTGTATTTTTTTAGTAGAACGCCTTGCCAAGGATTTTGAACCCAGACTTAGCTTTGACTTTCGCTAGAGTTGCCCAGTTTTTGTCCTTATGGAAGTTTATTTGTTTCATATGTGCACAAACTGCCTTTGCTTAAAAAGCAAACAGATGAAATTTTCAAAGTACTTACACTAGCTTTCTGAACGCAGTAACCTTTCTACCTATACTGAAAGAAGTCTAATGGCATTTAGTTCATGATTGTCCAGTATCATCAGGGATTAATACGTCTTATAAAGCATCAGATAATGCAAAGCGAGAAAAAAACATGATAGAAGATCCTTGATAATCGCTTGTAGATTTAAAAGGGGTTTGTTTTAATATTAAAAAGGATTCAAAACACAAAAAGTTATTCCAAAAATATACTTCCTGCCAAGACATACAGATTTTGCGTGATCACGAACTATATTGTAATAGGGTTGATTTTAAACGGGGTCGGCTCTGGTACTCCCTGCTGAAGATCTGACTGGAGTTTCTGTTGGGAGAGTAGCTGATTTCTCAAACCACAATCCTAAACATCCGCTAACAGCCATGGTAATTGTACCTCTTGCAGAATTGGCGGCTGGATTACAAGTAGCTGCACAAAAATTACAAATACTAAATACACTTATAGTGTCATGGAGTACTAAGCATATTTGTACGTTAAAAAGTCCTTGAATCTATCAGCGTTTACCTTAACTTTGTGTTGTGACTGGGACCTAAGATTTTATTGACATTCTTCATTTTTCAGTATACCACTACACATGGGCAGCAGTGGGTTGCCAGTTTTTATAGACTTAATAAATTGAACGCACGACTCAGCCCTTCGTGTTTCTAGAGACACAAGGCATGACTTGTGCAGCGCTTCCTGGTACGGCACTCCAGGCATAATGATTGATAACGAGCGTTTTTGAATTCTTTCCAAGGCTCTGCGTTCCAGTTCTAGCAAAAGCTAGTTACAAAAGCCAGCGAAGGCTAAGATGCATCTTAACTGATTACGTAACAAAACAAAGATCATGGTTTCTAAGAACAATAAACGTTGATTAGCTGTTGACAAGTGTTAAACCACGTGCAGTTGAAATACACCGCTTTTGCAACGTCAGAACAGGGACTTTACGCAACGAGGACGTAGCAAATAATCACCATTGTTCTGGTTCTAACTTTTGAATTCATAGAAATTTATCACCCGGATCTTCTGGGAGCTTATAACTTAACATCATCCCGAGAGGAAAATTTTTGTCAGGTTACACGACCGGGTTTTGGACAACCAGCAGATCAAAGAAGAAAAAAATAAGAATACGCAAATTTTCACACAGTTGAAAACTTTTTCAAATCTCCTGCCCTTTGTTCAGTCAGCTATCGATTTGCCCAAATATGGACAATTGGATTGAGGTAGCATCAAGAAGGTGATAATCCTACTAAAGAAAAGACGACGACAACGGCTTACCAAAAAAACTTTTCTTGCTTGCCCTTTTCGATCATGTATGGCTAGTTAGCTTTCTCTTTTGTCCGAGTTACGCTTTTTAAGAAGTGATTTTCTTAAAGGTAAATGAAGATTGAACAAATATTCTATCGGTCGTTCTCGTTGTCGTAAGAACTTCAAAATTGAGATTTTCACGTAATTTCATTTTCAAGAAGATGGCATTGCAGGTAGCCAGCACAGCTGGTATATTCCAACGCGCAGCTATCGTGCTCACTACTGCTTTTGCCGTCGGTGTTGCCGGCCTGGTTACGTAAAGTCCCTAATGTCGTACGACCACAGGAATTGTATTTTAGCAAGTTATACTTCATTTCCTAGATGATGGTCGCGAGTTCATAAGCAAGGTAGTGGCAGCTGGAGCAAAGCAAGGGAACCCACTCGTCCCGTTTAAAACCAACATTAAGCACATGATCAACGCTTTCCTTAATAAAACCAGACGGAAAAAACGGGACCTGAGCTCCCTGGAACACGAAGACGACATAACGCTAAGCACAAGAGCGTTTAAGATTTACAAGTAAGTCTACGTTTCATATCAGTCTATAACAACTCTAAATCGATTGCAAGGTCTCTACTGGGAAATTTCAGGTCAAGCGCTTGACGTATACCGGACGAGATTCATACTGCAAGGCCGAGGTTTTAGATTCCCCATTAAGGCAGAGCGAACGAGGCTAAAAAGTTATCTATTATGTAGCTTTTTCAAATTGGGTAAAACAATGATTAAAAGAAAAAGAAAACAGAGTACAAAAAAGCGGTAAAAAGGACTTGAATTGTCTACGGTCGTTACAAATAATCCAGCCCTCTCAGCAGCCAATCGTATTGCCGGCTTCTGTTTGGCCATATAATAAATTCATTTATATCGAGCACTGCCTATTTGAAATTTTTTGGTTCACTTTACATTTAAATTCTTTCATAAGAGGTTCATGTTCGTTCCGTAAGCTGTTTAGCGTCATCTTTTTCGTCAGTTTTACTCTGCCAGATGCTCATTATCAGCCTGAATGCTACTTTGTTATCACCGAAGGTAGTAATCAAGAAAGGAACCTGACGCAATTGTTTTAATAAAGAACAGAACCAAATGTTTATTCCTAAAAACTGTATTTCTGTTCAAAATTAACTTAAAAAACATCGTCAATTCCTTTCTTTCAGTTTTTATGATGGTTCAGTTGACAAGCTTTACGTGTTGTTTTGCAGGTATGAAAAGTAGACGGAGAGATGTTTGACTTTACCTCGACAGCGCCCCTGACAAAAGCACAAGCAAAAGCAAGAACGTTTTTTTGCCTGTTAATAGTTAAAATATTGATAAACTATTTAGAAAAGTAACCTTACGTAAACGCCCCGACGTAAGTTTGCTCAATATTTGTGTTTTCATTATCAGCTCGTCTCATGAAGTTTACAATTCTGTGAACGCTCACTCCCAGTCTTATATTTAGTTAGGCTTTGAAGAGTTGTCAAAGATTCTGTGACATAAAACTCCTCTCTAACAAAACTTACAAAAACATTTACGTGAAGAAGCCACAACCCTTACTTTGGATACCCAGGTTGTACTGAAGACTTAAATTTTTCAAACAACTTTAAAAGTTTTACGCCGATATATAGACACTTTAATCTTTCCCAACTGTAAAACTTGTAAACGATGTGATACGGCTTTTCAAGAGTTTGGCTTGACTAGTTCTTTTACAATTCAGTATTTTGGAAAACATTTCCCACCAAGTTATCAATAACAAGTAGCTTTAGCTAATGTCTTGTTTAACATTTATTTCTTTGTTTGAATTAAAACTGAAAGTAATTTTTTTCAAAACTGCGATTAGAACGAAAAGCTCCCCAAGGTTTGGCAAGTTGAAGAAAGTGTTCTGCAAAACTTAAAATGGAAGTACTTTCGTATCAGTTACATTTATCAGAATAACGAAAAAGTAAACTTGTGACAATTGCTGATTGGCAGAATTTCTACTAGAGACATCAATGTCGTCCGACGTCTTTTACAAGAACGAGAAGTAAAGCGGACGGCCTTGACATTCGCACATCTTAGCCTTCTTTTATCAAGATGTTCTTAAGAGAGCTTCCCTTTCCAGCCGCCTAGCATAAAGACGACGTGCACGACTACAATCGGGTGGCAAGTTGAAATGCCGTACCGCGCAACTCAGTGACCTCTCTTTGAAGCACTTCACGGTCAGCTTGTTATTGGATTTCAGTGACGTGGCACGAGTGGCGCTTGTTAAGGTCGTCTTAACGTCTTTGACGTTCTTTAGCACAAGTATAGCCATTTACTTTATGGAAACTTTACTAAACAGCTCGTCAGTATATTTCAGAACCAAAAGTCAAATGAATATAAACACGCTCGTGTCGCTGTTCAAACGTTTTGCTCTAATCGTCAACTATCACCTATTTTTCAGTTAGACGAAGTTCCAGTTATTGTGAACAAAAATGGTTGTATTTTGAATTATCTTAGTATCGAAATAAAGTTATTTTTGACATTATTCGTACCTCTTCCCTTTTCTGTATAGAAGTTGTATATTCTCGATTCATCATGAAGTGCAATTTCAAACAACTTCACTTAAATTTGTGTAGTCGGAATTGGGCAAACGTTTAAGTTTTGTTTGTGCAGCGGAATCCAGGTGCCAGAATACCTGCAGTGGTTTATGGGAGCTTGAAAGGACTTCTTTCCTTTTATTTCA
>JANVCF010094881.1:0-12347 GCA_025388745.1 Hydrozoanthus gracilis
TTTCATTATATTTTTTGAAAACAACTCATAGTAGGGGTTATTTGGGCAAAATATGAAGGAATCCGAAATTTCACGACGTGCGCCGGTTTCTCGGTCGTTACAGAGATTGGCTCTTAAGTTGCACAAAACGGTTACAAATCGTTTTACGCATTTCGACGATTCCTAATACCTTGGGGTAGGAGACAAGTTTGTATCCGCTTAGGAAATTCACATCAAAACAGTATAACAAAAAGCGACTTCCCACCTTAAGTATTAGTCAGAGTTCAAAATTTTGCTCCCGTGGGAATTTTGTGATGAAAGAAAGCCACTAGGCCAGACGTGTTCAATAGACCTCAAATAACACGACAAGTGATCCTGCCAAGTTTGCAACACGCACTGACGGTTTTTTGTAACTAAAGATGTGGTGTCAAATCACAACGGGAGTACACATGCTCCCTAACTAAATCGTTATTACAAATCCTGTTGATAACTTACTACATACCCGGTTAAGATTGTTAATACATATCTGGTCTAAAGTTTATTACAAATGAAACCCGGTAAGTTGAGAATGAGGAATTTCACTCTTGTTGTCATAGAAATGTAGTTGCCTGGTTCCTCGTTGTCTTTTCAACTTACCCAATTTTGGAAAAGGTTAAAAACACTGATGAAATTAGTCCTACTAAATACTAAATAGAACATATCTGGACATATCTGGACTACTTTAACAGAATCTTAGCAAAAACATAATAATCAAATATTAAGTATTAATTGTCCCTATCGATTCGATAGGAATTACTTCCCCTTATTTCGGGGCTCCGTTGATCCCAACAATAAATGTAGTTGTACGGGATTGCTGGTGATCCCATTGACTAATTGTTTCGTAATCACAAGCTGCTTTCCCTTCGTGTTTTCACAATTGCCACAATTTTTCAATAAGAAGAGGAAATAGAAAACCTTTTTTTCGAAGATCTAAGGTCAATCATTTCTTTGATAAAGAACAGAGCTAAACATACTTAGACTACTTTAACACAACTTTAGCAAAAACACAATGATGAAACTTAACCCGTACCAGTTGTTGAATGCATTGACGTAATCTTTCCACGCAAATGACTTCTTTATATGCTACAACAAGTGAAACATTTACAGCCTCTACAACGTTGTCAAAGAGACCATTTTCACATATACAGTACAGATAAACAGTTTCTACTGAGTCCTGATGCAAGACAGCTCATAATAAACTCCTAAATATTTTTAGACTAGTGAAAGTTGTAAGCAGTAAGCGAAGAATGAACGTTCTCAAGGGGAGACAATTTTCAAGGTTGATTGTTTGAAAAGCTGCTTTTGACATGTTTTATGATTGACAGCTAAAGCTATATGAATTGTGTATTTACAGCACCTATCCATCCGTGCGACTAGTTAGATTTACTTTTCACGGTTGTCTTGTTAAACGTTTGAAAAACAATGGACACGTTCACACGGCTGTCTTTAAACCAAAGCTAATTACGACTTAATCGCGAGTATTTGGTTTATCAACGAGTGAACACGCTTTTCGTAATTTTAGCCAAAGTTTAAAGATTGCTTGTCGTGTGGACGCGCAGATTTCGACGAACAAAACCTTGGGGTTCGGGCTCCCTGTTGTAACTTTTAACTTTTGTAATTTAATCTCAAGGGACTCGCCTAAGCCCTAGTCACTTCTGCCGGCGGATAACAGGGTAAGTAATGGCGAACGTCTCTTATTGTTTTACAGTGCGTGTCAAAAAAATACCTCACGTGTAACAGATATATTGAGCACTTATTAAAAGCCTCCTGTCTATCCGTACAAAAACTATTCGTTGTCCAGAACCCACAACTTGAGCTGGCGAGGGTTAGAAAGGAATAAAAAAATAACCAAAGGTTCTTACCTGTGGAATAATTGTGATTATCTGAGTATAATGCGAAGCAACGGGGATTCAGGTTGCATCTCTCTCAGGCCATCACAGGTTTAAAGATCTTTGCTCTGCAAAGTGACAGCTCCATATAATATAAACGCACCACGAGGTCTTCACAAGTACGTTGTCTTTTTGAGCGGGAAAAACCTGAAGCCAAGGACGCGCGAAGGGCGTCCAAAAGGGTTGGCTGTGAAATAAAGGGAGGGATATGAATCTACCACCACCCGTGTCATTGAAGAAAGTTTGCCTGTAAATAATTTGTCAGAAGGAGAAAAGGAAGAGTATAGGTGGTTGAAGAACGTAAAGAAGATAATGAACAAGGGTAACCTGACTTCCAACGATTATGTTTCCTGGGCAGCTTTTCAACCATCCAAGCAAATGCCGTCAAATCATCAAGAAGCCATCATCTGTCTTATGTTTCTAGAGAATGCAAACTCTGGGCAATGATACGTCATGCATTGAATGTGATCAAATTAGCTACTGGGCATGTGAACCCGGGGCAAACACCAGTAATCGCCATGGATCAACCACTGTTTTCCCTTGCAAAACAGATTCAGTGGCAATGGCCGGAGGTGTATGGTGAAGAACATTTCGTGATCATGTCCGCTGGCCTTCATGTTGAGATGACTGCTTTGAAAGCACTTGGCCAATGGCCTGATGGTGTTGGATGGACAAGTTTTCTAGAAACTGCTGGAGTTGCATCTTCAGGTTATACGAATTCTTTTGTTAAAGCGGCCATGTGACAAGAACACGACGTGCACACCAAATTACTGCAGCTGCGCTTTATGTATTACAACATCTAGCCTATCAGAAGTATCTTAGTGCACTTTCAGAAGACAAGCAACCCCGGCAATTTCAAGAATGGACAGAATATATGTCTTCAAAGCATCCAATGTTTCTCTATTGGTAACTTGTGCTTAAACTCCAGCTCATTGTGTTTCAATTAGTCAGAGCCTTTAGAATCGCTGATTTCAGCCTCTATCTTAAATCACTAAAACAGCTGATTTCATGGATGTTCTCACTTGACCATGTCAACTACGCTAGGTGGCTCTCAGTACATGTCGTCAGGGACATGTTTGCTTTGCCGGTTAAGCACTCAGAAGTGTATCAACAATTTAAACAGGGGGAATTTTCTGTTCATAAAACGAAGAACGTGTTTTCGCAATCGCGTTAGATCATGCTCAAGAACAGGTCAATGCGTCCGTAAAAGGGGATGGGGGAACGGTCGGCCTCGAAGAAAATCCCGGAGCACTCAGAAGATGGTTGGTTGCAGGACGTGAGATCACCAGAATGATAAGTGAGTTTGAAAGGTATTTATCGTCTACCGAAAGTGAAGCCAGGCAACATCACGAGCAAGTACCAGGTGTGCAGAATTCTTTGGCACTTATGTCAACTGCATTTGAAGAAATGGGCAATCCATTTTAAGACGAGAGCGCTAATTTACTTGTACCCAACTCAAAAGATATTGTCAGCACGGAAGTGATCAGCACTGTCAAAAAAATGCCATTATCGGACTGCAACAATATGACGAGTTCGTTAAAGAGAGATTTCAAGAGAGATGAAAAGCAGTGACAGACCCATTGGCAAAGAAGAAGCTTCCACTTCTTGGAACAACACCACAGAAACCTCCAAAACAAACTGGTCGTTTGTCAGCACTGAAAAACGACAGCGGTCTTTTCACAAGGCTATATATTGCTTGCCAGTACCGTGATAGGGATACTGAAGGCTTCTTTTATCATGAGAATCAACCCTGGCCACCATCCCTTTCACAGATGGTCGAGATGAGGCAGGGCCAAAAAGCAGATCTCAGTTAAGTGTTTAGATAGCTTAGAAGAAGCACAGTCTGATGCACCAGTTGTTAATGCTAAGATTTTAGATGGAGCTGTTTTAGTCCAGATGCTTTCACCAGGAACACCAAAAACATTTTTGTTCCGTATGTTGTGACACAACTGCAATTCGCGAAGAGGAGCAGATGAAAACAAAACCGAATTGTTTCAATTCCTGTCAAAACAGGCGAAGAAAGCTGTGATTGATCAAGGAAAGGAACTTTTCAGTACGTTTGCGACTCAGTTTTGTCCATCGGCTCTTGCGACGACCTCAGCAGTAATTCACCCTGCAGCCATGAAGAGGCGGATACTAGATTGTTGTTGCATACTACATAGCTAATGACACAGATATTCTTGTACTTACTGTAGCTATGTTTCAAGACATGCCAGTGGACGAACTGTGAGTTGCATTTGGAAAGGGCAAACACCAAAGATACTTGAAAGCCCACGAAATTTCTTTTCAGTTATGCAATGATAAATCAAAGGCCTTGCCTATGTTCCTCGCCCTTACAGGCTGTGACAACGTGTCATTCTTTGCTGGCAGAGGAAAGAAAACAGCATGGGATGTATGAAAGTCTTTCCCATGTGTCACCAAAGCCTTCATAGAGCTGATGTCAATGCCCCAAAAATTTCCAGACTGCAGTTTTTCCCTCATCGAGAGGTTTACGGTCCTATTGTATGACCGCACAAGTGGCTTGCATGAAGTTAATCGAGCCAGACATTAATTGTTTTGTCAACGGTATAGGCAACTAGAAGGTATTCCGCCTACCAGAGCAGCACTGGAGCAGCATGTTAAGCGCGCCTGCAGTCAAGCCGGACAGGTTTGGAGCCAGAATCTTGTGGCCCAGCCAGTTCTGCCAAGTCCTAGTGAATGGGAATGGGAAAAGCATGAAGACTGTTGGAAGCCTCACTGGACAGAGCTGAAAGAAGCTAAAGACATATGCTACGAACTGATCCACTGTGGATGTAAAATAGTCTGCAGAGGACGTTGTAAATGTGTAAAAGCTAATTTACAGTGTACGGCATTATTTAAATGGGGAGGATCATGCTAGCTAGTGTTTTAAACAAGATCCCGCGCTACAAAAAGGATAGCTCCTCCGCCTTTTGTAATCTAATCAGTAAAAAGAAACGCGAATCAATTTCGTTTTATTTTGTTTTCAAAATAAATCTGAAGCCAGCGAAATTTTCACACGTCTTACCGATAAATTGGCGTAAGTTGGCTTGTGATTTTTCTATACAACGTGTAGTATATGCTTGCGTTTCTTTTTACCACGCCGGAACGTTGAGAGAGTTGGGGCCGTTTTATACAGCGGTTTGTAATGACTCTTGCAATACTAACTGAACAGTTAATTAGCAAAAGCTAAAACACAAGATACAATCGTCTTTAATCTGTTGGTGCTGCAACTTGACAAAAAAGGGATTTTAAGATATTTTTTACTGAAGAAAGTGCTAGAACTTGACCACAACATGTGACGACAGACCACAACATTCGTAACTCGACCACAGACCAAACCCTATCCCGTATTGGATGCATCTGTATAGTAATCACCGATGGTGGTTTTCTAATTTTAGTTTCATTATAGAAATGTTTTTTAAACAAACTATTTTAATAAATTGTTGCAGATTGGGACAAGAAAACAACTTTTCCTCTGGATGGAAAAACAGTTATTTCCACCGAGTCAGTTACATAACCCAAAAACACCATCTTCAGTTGCGGATTAAGGACAGTTGTAGGGTTTTAAGTAGCATAGCAATGGGAAGAAATTTCATAAGAGGAGCTGATAATGGTCATATCATCGAGATAGGTGACCAGTCTAATTCCCTAATCACGAACTGAAATTCAAATTGAAACTTGACCAATAACAGGCTTTAACACCTTAGTAAAAATACCCTAGGAACAAAAGATGGCCCAAAAGGCAAACAAAAAAACTCGAAAAGAGTTGAGTTCCACGCGAATCTCAAGTATTTGTAATGATCTTTATGTATTCGAATCAAAATTAGGCGTCTTTTAAGATGAATTTTAGTAAAGTAAAGAACCCAAAATCAGACAAAAAGGTACAATATAGAATTCAACCCATGTATCTTGAAACGAATTGTTTTTAAATTGATAACATGACTTAGATCGCCACTCTTTGGTATAAAAAACAAATAAGAAACGAATTGTCTGTGGTTAAGTGAAGCGTGACTACACTCCTGGACAAAATAAAATGAAACACCCTACCCAATCAACCCTACTCCCCTTAAATCAATGTTGTCAAAATTCGAAAGACTTAGTTTTCAAGTGAATCTTCAGTTTTTTTTCCCCAGAAAAACTGCAACATTGGAGAGAGTATGAAAAGAACTGCCCAGGGCTTGAAACGCATGTGAGTGTCTCATTTATTTTGGCTGGGAGTGTTACGCTTCTCGGATATGGAGACTTTCTCTTCCCTCCCCTCCCCCAAGGCAGTAAACTATCATTTATAGCGTTACTAGCTGATGATGATAGAAAGTCTCAATTGATTATGTCAAAATTTGGGTGAACTCGTCTTGACGGACACTGCCAAAAACCCTTTTTTAGAAGCAGCACCCCTCAAGATAGGCCCTGTGGTGTGTAGGAAAAAATTCGTAGCTGTTTGTTTGCTAAAGAGAAAAAAACTTTTAAAAAATTAACGAAAAATTGTACGAGAAATGTTCAAAGTGCGCGAAACCACAGGAGTAGTTTTGCGCACTTGTCCTAAGAAGTTTGATTCTGAACCAAATTCTAAAAGAGAAGTTTTAGTGGTCGAAAAGTCAGTGGTTTCCGAATGACTGTGAGTTTTGTTTGTTCTAGCCAGTCCCTCCTGCGAATATCTAAAATGTTAACTCAGCCCTTATATAGGATGGGCTTGTTTTGAGCGTACCTCATAGATTGTGTTACTAAGAGGCGTACGTGATATAACACTGACTTCAATTTCCTACTAAATCAACAAGAAAATTAAGAATCACAAATGAAGGTTTTACTATTTACACGATTTTTTATACAAGTCTCGATCCCAGGATTAGGTCAATCAAACTGGAAGATTAAATGACTATATAAAAGTTCTTCATGATTAATTACTTTATTTACAATAATTATGTGTCGAGTCGTTTAAATTTTGTATATGAATGTTATGGTCTGCAGAATTCTGGAGTAACTCGCTTTGCGAAGAGGATACCAAAGATCGATGTCGAGTCAATCTTCTAGACTTACGCTGTATTTACCTTATTATGTGAGCTTAATTTACTCGTCTTTAAGCTTTTATGAATTCATTAAAACTTAAATAACAGCGATCATAATACATGCGTGTTTGGGTTCATTGTTGTTTAAATAATTACAATCATGTCATGAAACAAAAACTTAAGGATAAGGGCTTTGTAAGGATTGATAATATTCATAAACATTTTCATTAAAACCAAGTTTTTTGACATGAAAGTTAACATCAGATTTTAGATTGATTCAAAAGCTCTGCATTATAAAAAAAAGCAGTTCGCTCACATAGGAACACCCATACAAGAACATGCGTGGATAACACCTTTATATAGTAACAAAAAAGAGGTAATGAATAAAGTGTAAAGAACAAAGAGTAAAGTTGAGACTCGATACCTTTTTATACCAATGAGCTACATGATGTTTATTATTATCATAAAGTTTTGCTGTGATGTTTCGACATAAAATTATTCTAAAGGAGTATTTACTCGCCTCCCGGCAGGAATGTGTAAGAACATATGAACCCCAACTCACCTTACTCGCTCGCACAGAAAACCATATCATGCTCTTTGGAAACTATAAACAAGAGAGTTCTGAAATATTTAACAATTATTCCATTCGCGCTGGATATGAGATGGTAAATAGCCGACGAGGTGCGTAGCGCCGAGTTGGCTATAAATCAACTCATATCCAACAAGCGCGAATGGAATAATCGTTTTATTAAATTTAATTAGCTTTCTAAACTCTTACATATTTAAAAATAACAGCTAAATTTTATTCAGAACCTATTTTTTGGCTTTGCATACACTACAGTGAGTTTCCATATTTGGTGAACTCCGAATATGAGCTAATAACCGAGATTGAATGAACCAATCAGAACGCGCGAATCGTAATATTCGAGATTGAAAATTTAATAAATACCATTAGCAGAGCTGTCAACTTACCTGCATTGAGCGCATGTCACAAGGTTTCAAGCCTCTCATCCGCATGGTATTTGAACTCACCCGGTTTACCAAGGGTTTTTCAAATTAACGTATTCGATTCTCATTTAATCTTTTTGTATTTATATATTCGCATATTATTATTTAGATTAATTTTGCAGTAAAAGTATTAACCTGAGTTCTTTGTTCTGCTTGTTATCATATTGTTTAATTATATGCCATGTCGGATTTGTCGGGAAGTAGGCGTAATGATCCTCGATTCGTCCTAAGCTTGGTTCGTCGCAGTTCATATCCAACAAGGTTTTAAGCCTATAAACAACTGAAAATCGTCACCGAATTTTATGAAACCTGACCAATAAAACACTTTTTAAAATATCCCCCAAATACGTAAAATTGGCGTTTCAGCCAGTGTAGTTTGCGAATTTTCCCGGGCAAGCGTGTCCCGGGACCGCCCTCGCGGCTAACACCTTCGGCACTCAATTAAAACCTTGTCATAACGAGCTTATGCCAGCTCTGAATGTTGTGCAATACTACTGAGGTTCAACACTGGAAGACCAAAACAGCTTTCTACTCAGCTAAAGTCTGCTGCCACTTCCTTGGCATCATAGACCACACATACAGTATATATATACATGTCTCAAGACGCGATTTGCGGGCAAGTCGTAAGACAGAGCTAAGACGATACATCTCGAATACCGACTGGTATATGGTTGAGGACGCCAAAACCTGCGAGGATAAACTCAAGCTTCTTACTGCCACCAAAACTGTTAGCCTAGACATCAGCATGCCTGTCAAGCATTTGACTTCAACTATGCATCGTTCTCAAAAACCGAATCAAGTAAAAACCGAATCAAGTAAACATGAGGAACAAATGTGTCTGTACGCCTAAATTGCGTGTTCTAAGAATTATAAGCTCGGGAAGAAAAGTCGCCAGAAACTAATGACATGTATTCCAGGGATGGTTTAAACATTTTTTTGATGCATAGTTGATTTCAAATTCCCTCGGTCGCTGTCGTGAATTGTTGCACTTTTTCCGACAATTTCTATCGCTTCTCTGTAACTTCAACTTAAGACATGTACATTGACGCTTCTCGCCAAAACCCCTTTGAGACCCCATCTTCTTAACCACTTTCAAAAAAGCAGGACGTGTAATACAAAAAGTGGGTAATTTGCTTCCCTTGCACTAATTTTTAGCCTGGGATAAATTGTGATTATCTTGCACGCAGTAAAAGTTAGCGGCGCCATATGTTTTTTTTTTCTCACAGGCACCCCAAGATTGTAGGAAGTCTAACTATATTGACTGTATAAAAATTGGCAATTTTCCTTATCAAGTCTTACAAAATCAATCAAAAGTTTAAAACCGAAAATATTCAAAACAAAAGTTCACGTTGTGCTTGTATCTTGTATGTGTTTTGGGCGCAAAAGAAGGTGTTTTGGAGAAAATTTTTTCACTCAACGGCGATCGCAAACACTCTCTCTAAAACACCTTCAATCGCGCCCAAACTGATTCACCTAAGTTAAAAGCAAAAAGTAAACTCAAGGTAGGTGAAATTTACTTCCAATTTTTTTGGCTTTCAATTGTTCACTTAATTTATAAGACTTTATGTGGAATAAATATGATTATGATATTAGACTTGCTACAAGCTAGGGGTGCCTGTGGTTTACTCATCGTAGGCGTCAATCGAACAAACAACTTCACCTTCAGTTTACTTGGATTATATAAGGTAAGGTATTGGAAATCTGATTTATTTTCAAAGAACAGTGTAAAGATTATTTCTTGTTTCCAAGTGGCGAAAAACAGCCTGCTACACTCGCAGTCGCCATTCTCCATTCTACAAGATCGCACGGCAGGAAAAGAAATTAACCGTTGAACGGCCTCTAGATCTCCTTTGGAAAATAAGTTCAAGTTTAATTCAAAACAGGTATATATTTGATTCTTTTTTTCAGTTTTTCCTGCAAAGGAGCTCAGATTGACATGAAACTAGCGTGACATGACTGTGTCAATTGACCGGAGGTCAATTAGCAGTTGGCGCGAACAAAATAATCCCAAAATTACTGATCCAATTTTTGGACCGTTCGCAAAAAATACCAGACCAATTTTTAGATAATGTTCAAATAATATATCTCTTTGAGTAGTAACCGGAATTTTTGGTGATTTGGAGATTTCTCACACATATAAAATTTGAATTTGTTGTTAGCGATAAAGTATTGCATTTTTAAGCATTATGCAAATTAGGCACAAGAATTTTCCTCGCTGGCTGGTGTTTTTCCTTAAAATTAAAAAAAAAATGACGTTTTGAATTGTAAGATATCTGTTTAGTTGGTATTGCGAACAGCTGCTTACCCGAGCACAACATTCCATTCCCATTGTCTGAATTCATGATCAGCCAATGATATTATCCATTTTGATTTACAGCAGCTAATCAGTAAGAACTGTGGCGTAGGCTTCCCGCGCTGTTGAATATAGTTATTAAGCAATTTGACCGTTGCAATGTTTAGAAATGTTTTATTTGGGGATGAATGAAACTCAAAATAACAACGAAAATAGTCACTGAAAGCGAAAAATAGCGTTTTACGCGTTTAGCATTTCGTCTTATATAAGTCTACAAAAACTGTTGTTTTATAAGCCATAGAAAAATTGGCTATTTCACAAGTTTTTGTTGCCATGGTAATAAAAAAATTAACAGGGCCGCCCCGGCTTTTTTGTAATTTTGATAAGTATCAATAGATATTTTTTGAAATTACTTAAAACAACACTAGTACTGTATGTAATAAAGTTGCAAAAACGGTATCAAATCCTTTAAATGCATTTTGACGTTCTCTAAAATTAGGTCGTAATGGTGAGGAAATGCATAATCAAAACAGTATAACAAAAAGTGACTTCCCATCTTAACTGTCGTTATTGCAAATCCTATTGATAACTTAATACACATACAGTTAAGCATATTCTTTAAGACCTGCTTTAAAAGTTATTCCAAATCCGGTTAATTGAGAAAGAAGAATTTTGCTCTTCGCCTGAAATTCATGACTGACATCTGACTTGTGTTTTCACTTTTTCCAACAATGTAAAAAGTTGAAAACACTTGAGCGAAATTTTTCCTTAATTTTACTTGACCCAATGCAATTACCTATACTAAACAAAACAATTTTACGGCTACTTTAACAGAACCTTAGCGAAAACACAATGATCAAGCTTTAAATAACCTTTTTTTGGTTGGCTACATTAAGAACCTCTCGCTATCAATCCGATAGGAGTATAATGCCTCTAATTTGAGCTTCCTTGATCACAACGATAGGGAGTTGTTGGGATTGCTGGTGACCAACTTGACTTATGGTACGGTGTCATAATCACAAGCTGTTTTGCCTTCGTGAATTCACAATTAACACAGTGTTTCAACAAGGAGAGATAATAGACAAAATTAATTGATCTCATCAATAAGGGGTTGCTTGGGATTGATGGTGGTCACTTTTACTAATTCTATTGTAAACACACGCGGTTTTGCGCCAATGAATTCACAGTTTAACCAATAAATTTCAATTGAGGAGGTAATGGAAATTTTTTTCCGTAAATTTAAGACAAAACGAAATTATGCTTAAGAACTAAAAACATAATTTGGCTACTCTTTAACAGAATCTTGGCAGAAAACACAATGATCGAGCTTTAAAACCATTTTTTTTTACTTGATTGGCTACTTTAAGGACCGCTATCGATCCGGCAGGACTTAATGACCCTTATTTCAGAGCTTCACTTATCCAAACAATAGGAAGTTGTTTGTGATTGCTGGTGACCAACTTGACCTATTATGTCGTAATCACAATCTGTTTGCCTTCGTGAAATCACAATTGGCACAGTCTTTCAAAAGGAGAGATAATAGACAAACACAATGAACATGCTTAATTCCCGTTACTTGATTGGCTACTTTAAGAACCTCTATCCGTACGGCAGGAGATACTCCCTCCTATTTTAGGCTCAATTGATCTCACCAATAAGGAGTTGCATAGGATTGATGGTGGTCACATTGACTAGTTGTAATGTAAATACAGGCGGTTTTGCGTCAATGAATTGACAGCTCAACCAAAGTTTCAAACGAGGAGGTAAGAGGAAAAAAATATTAAGGCAAAACTAAATTATGCTTAAGAAATAAACAAAACATACTTTGCCTTCGGCTAGTCTTTAACATCATCTTGGCAAAAAACACAATGATCAAGCTTTAAAATAATTATATTACTTGATTAACTACTTTAAGAACCTCTATCGATCCGACAGGAATATAATGACCCTAATTTCAGAGCTTCATTCATCCCAACAATAGGGAGTTGTTTGGTATTGCTGGTGACCAACTTGACTTATTGTGTCCTAATCACAAGCTGTTTTGCCCACGTGAATTCACAATAATAATAATAATAATAGTTAATCTTTATTGAGGATGCCAACATCACAGAAAAGTGGTTTACAGAGGGGTCCTCT
>JANVCF010094992.1:0-12346 GCA_025388745.1 Hydrozoanthus gracilis
GGGCGTAAAAGTGCACCATTGATATTCAAATGAGCATGAGCCACTTGTCCAAAAAGACAATAGCATTCTGCCCTATGCTTTTTTTAGATTTTATCTATCACTATTATTATTATTATTATTATTATTATTATTATCATCATCATTATCTTAATTATTATTATCAACATTTTTTATCTCTATTCACTACTCTCAAAACTGTATTGTAGAATTGACATAGAACAGCAACCTGGTGGAATGTTAGAAGTTAATCAAGGGGCTTTAACTGAGTCAGTTCATTTACCTTTCTAAAGGGCCAAGGGGATTTAGAACTTAATGATTAAGAAAGAAAGTTACATAAAGTTAAAGAAACACAAAGTTTGAATGTTTTGGCATGTCCATGCCTTTTCAAGCGTGAAGTAGAAAAAGAGATATACTACGTATTACAAAGCTAGGCATTAAAAACAAATTATAACATTACTATCAAACTAAAGAAATAGTTATTTGTTTGATTTGTCGGTTGAGAGATGGATTTTCCTTCTGAATATAGGAAGTTGCAGTTTCACGCCATGAAGCACTTGCAAACTGCTGTGTACATATCGTACATTTGAAAAACGTTTATTTTTTGTTTGCTTAAACTTAGAACATAGATCAGAAACACCCTTAACACGCCAATTCTATAGTTTGAAAAGGTATTACAAATTGCGACAGAAATTAAAAATTTTGAAACTTTTACAAATCGTGATAGTACAGCGTTTCACAATTAACAAATTATACATAAATCCGTAGTCAGGAACGTAGCTAAAGGAAAAACAAGATTTTCTTGGTGTGTTTTGCGTTTCATGTTTTACGGAGGTTATTTGACTTGAAGAACTATTTTCCTCTCAAAGGGTTTAAAATTCGCCTAAGGGGAACTAACAAGAACAATGTTGGTCGAGTTGAAGTGCGTTACCAAGGAGTCTGGGGAACAGTAAGAGCCGAGCAGTTTTATATCGAAGAAGCACACATGGTCTGTAAAGAGCTAGGTTTCCCAAGAGCGCTTTCAGTATTTAATCATTATGGTGAAGGGAAAATTCCAGAGTGGATATCCTCGGTAAACTGTACTGGCAACGAAAGATCCCTTGAGAAATGTTCTCTTGTTATGAACAACTCAAGTTTTTCAGGAAGGAGAAACGACGTTGGAATAGAGTGCTTGCTGTTTGAGTCAGAGGAACCAGGTATGTTTGCAATAAGATTTCACTACAACAGATTTAAGTCTCCCTTTTTATGTTAATAATAATGTTCGTTGTTTGAAAAAATTCATTTAGTGTAAGGACCCTTAAGTCTGACACACCTTTGTTTTGTTTTGGTAGTTATCTTGTCTACAGTCTAATTCAAATTTACTTAGATTTCGCCAGCTATCAACTGTACTTGACGGCTGCCAATTTACATTTGATTCTCGCTAATTCTTATTTCGTTGACCGTCCTATATAACTGTAGTTGCGATATTTGCTGTATACTCTATGTGCAATCATCGTGTCTGACGAAAAATTGTATGCTTTATTTATTCCCTAAAATAGCTCAAGTTAGTGGATCACAACCACATTAGTCATTATTGTTGAAAACAAAGAAAATGCAAAACAATGCTTTTTCTCAATGATTATTAATAAGGAAGGATTTGTGTGGTACACTCGAGAATTACTTGTAGAATTCCTAAAGAATCAAAATTAAAAGTCTAACTTAGTCAGTCATTAGAAAATTCTTCTTATTACCGTTGTGCAAACATTTATGGCGATCTGACGTTAACTGATGGACCTTAGTTCTTTAAAGTCGGCTCCGGCTATTTCCCTTTCATTTTGATAACTGTGTAATCCAATGTGTACGACGCAATCTAAAATTGCTTTTGAATCTCTAAAATTCCAGAAATCAAAAATCTAACTCCGTCAATTCATAGGGGAAATCCATTAGGGTTGTTGTGGGATGTTTTATTGCTATACGATGCAAACTGACGTAGCTTTAATTTAGTTAGTTCTTTTAGTAGTCCTCGTCTATGCAATTAATTTTGAATATTGTGAATGGTGCGATCTAAAATTGCTTGTAAGTTCTCTAAAAATTCAAAAATAAAAAATCTAATTCCGTCAATTGATGAGAAATATCACTTAGGGACGTCGTGAGAAGTTTTATTGCAACATGATGCGAACTGAAATGTCGCCCCTCAACAACAGCAACAACAAAAAGATTAGCAGCGTTTGGGGACCAGCTCCTGGTCGAAAAACGGAATTACAAGTGCTTTGCTTTTTCTAATGCTCTTAATATTTAAACCCAAGTAAACTTGTGTTTTTACACGGATTCCTTAATTGTAAGCTTGAACAGCCAGAGCGAGAACCAGTTAATCAGAAACTGCAAATCGACGATGCGCTGTTTTAATTGTAAATTACAGATCGTTCTGACGTCGTAATACCTGCGACTGCTAACATACAAATAAATATTACAAAACAGTCACATTAATTTTTCAGCGCGCAATGATCCGCTAGGATGGAAATCAAGTTTTTGCGCCTTTAAGCTTAAGCAATGCAGTTATTCATTATTTTTCTCGTAGAAGCGGACGTATATGTCTTTAAGATTTGCTCTTTTATGCGAATTAAACGTTTTTTTAGGTGTAAAACTAAACCATCAGCAATTTTGAGAGAGATAAGTCTTGTTTGTCTTCTCAGATTACCCCGTGCGGTTAACCAATGGGCCAGTGCCATACGCGGGAAATGTCGAGATCTTCTATAACGACACTTGGCAAAGCGTTTGTGGGAACAATGGTTGGACGCGGAAAAATGCGAGGGTGGTGTGCCGTCAGTTAGGGTACCCGGATGTTCTTGCCACAGCTATGTGTTGTGGGGCGTTTGAATTTCAGCAGAGGTCTGACTGGATCACTAATGTACACTGCAGCGGTTATGAGTCTCAGCTCATACAATGCCCACACAAGCATGGAGAAAATAGTTACTGCCAAGGGGCAGGAGTCGTGTGTAGACCGGCCAATCTTACAAACCTAGGTGTGTAAACAAAAGCAAATCATACAAAAAATAGGCAAATGCGCAATATCGAAATTTCTGATTTGAGAGTTAAGATTTGCAATAGTTTTCAATAGTATCTAGTTTGAAAATGTTTAAAATTTCCACAGCTTAAGAAGTTGATCGAGCGAATTTTTACATCGCAATAAATTTTCAGTATTTTTGTTCAGAACAGTCGAATCTTGAAACAATTTACCACAACAACTGAAAGGCCATGAACATTTCAAAGTAATCTCTAGTTTTTTTGTTACAGGAACTTAAACATCACACTAACGATTTTCCCTCAACGATTTTAGCAATTATAATATTGTTGATTAATCAAAAGTTTAGGTTAATTTGGGATCACGCATATATATGCTACAGTTTCGTTCTTTTTTCAGATTTTCAGATTCGTTTAGGAGTATCAGGCGTCAATGCGGGTAAAGGACGCGTTGAAATGAACTATGCAGGAATCTGGGGCGCCGTGCATAACCTTAAGAGCATAAACTTTAAGGTTGGAAATGTAGTGTGCAGGCAGCTCAATTATAAGAGGGTCAGAGCCATTTATTTCCAAACTTTTGGCTTTCAACGTCAAGTTAAAGTCTGGGATACTCAGCTTGATTGCGCTGGAAACGAGAGTTCTCTTTCTCAGTGTTTAAACAAAAAGAACCTCAAACTTGGTCATTGGGGAAGTCCTGTAGTCTTTGTTGAGTGCACCAACTCTTCCACAAAAGAACAAAGTAAGTATATCCGTTGAAGCTTTCAAAATAAAAATGCAGAAAGCGAGATAGTTTGAGCCACCCAACAAACCTTTTTATTGAGCAAACATGGATATCATTAGCAAGCTGTATAAGTGCAGTTTCCGTATGCAAGTTCAAATAGAATGCCGCTTAGCACTGTATCTCTAGTACACTGTGCTTTGTAGTATACCTTTGAGTAGGTTTGGCAAAGACAACTTGATCATGACTTCAGTATACGTGAGCGCACAGCCCGAGGTCTTGAAAAGAGGGCGTTACGTTGTGAACGCAACGCGCAAACACCAAACGCTACGCGATGTGTACATAGCACTGTCTCAGGACCTTAAGCTGCGCGCGCACGTATCTCTGCCCTTCGACCCACGTCGGTAGGGTGATCTTGGCGGGTAGAAGGTTGTAATGTGTTTATTCCTTTGCGAAGATCATAAATTGAATCTGCTTTCCTTGGGTATTTCCGACTGAGATCTTCAGTCTTCGGCAACCGCAGGTCTTACAAAGAACTTAGATGTGATTGCAAAGTAGAAGTTTACTTTAGCTTTTAAATTGTTATTTTGATCATCTATAAATCTCATCAGTCTTAAACGCTATATTTGTTGAACATTATAAACTTGATAATTGTGATTATTTTATATTTGAAGTTTGACTTCTTGATATAAGTTATTTTATTGGTGTTATGATTTCCTAACCGGGCAAATCAATAGTCATGATTTTTTTTACCTTATTTCGTTAATTGGTACTGAGAACGCAGTGATAGATTTGCTTAATCTGTTAATGAGGAAGTACTGCTGTTAATGGGAGTCTCGACGTTCGTGTTGGAGATGATGATGTTTTTGATGACTTTGCCGGTGCTTTTGGAAGTGATGATTGAAGTTTTCATGTTTTTATTTTGATTAAGTTGCTTTTCATGACGCGGTTTACCTAATTGCTACATAAAAAGCCTATGTTTTGCTATTTGTTTGGCTTTAAACGACTTTTTCATGACACTTGAGTTTACAAACTGTTGCTTGATGTGAGGGAAGTCCATTCTTAATTTCTTATCTGCTTCTCTCATTAGATATTACTATTCAGCTTGTTGGTAGTGGAAAACCGTACGCTGGTAACATCGAACTGTTGCTGAATAATACATGGTATAAATTGTGTGGCTACAACTGGAACAAGAGAGCTGCAGACGTCGCTTGTCGTCAGCTTGGTTACAATGGGGCTTTGTTTTCACTGCAAGACTATGATTTTGTTAGACAAACTAGGGTAAACTATAAGGAAACCTATAGTTGGGCCCTGAGTACACAATACTTACGGTGTCATGGAGAAGAAAACTCACTGTCCTCGTGTTCAATTTCAAGATGGACCATAAATCGCACGTGCAACCATAACATAGGATTCGGCGTTGTGTGTCGAACGCAAGATACGAGAGAAAGCATTACCTCAATGGGTGTCCGTTTGGCCGGCGGACCAGTTAAATACGCTGGCCGAGTAGAGGTGAATTACGGTGGTATTTGGGGATCAGCTTGCTATTTAGGATTGGGTAATACTTCTGATAACGTAATTTGTCGGCAGCTTGGATACAAAGGAGCAGTTGCTTCACTCTCTTTTCCACTGGGTGGTCGGAGTGTAGGGCCTACTTGGCCGATCCACCTGCAATGTAACGGAGAGGAAAATTTTCTAGCTAACTGCAGTCACAAAGAGCAAAGCTCCTGTCAGGATGACGAACCAAGTGTTATATGTGGGGAGAAAGCCGCAATGAGTAAGCAATCATTTTATCTTCATTAACTTGAAAAATTAGTTGGCTGAGTTAGAACATATACATTCTTTATTATATCAACATGTTGATGACCCTCGAGTGAAACTTGTGTGTGCTTTAGCATCGTTTTGTTGTGCCCTGTTTTCCGTATCAGCGAAAGAAGGCAAAAAAAAAGAATAACACAAAGTTGATAAAATTAACATGTATATGGATGTAATAAATAAAAACGGTAGTTCTGTTGGTTTTTAAGTCAGAAAATTATTTAAGTCTCCTCTCTTATAAGAGGCAAATATTCAAGATGCTGCCTTGCCTGAGCTCGTTTACTGGGAATCAAAAACACAACCAAAGTTTTTATTGTAAATGGCAAAGGGCCACGCCCTATGCCGCTTTCTTAAAAAGTTATATTCATTTAGAAATAACTGTTTATTTACAATACTTCTCATCGATAAATCACTTTAGCCCAGTAATTAAGGCGCAATCAAAACGCGATCAGCAACACAAAATGCGCTGCTGCCCCACACCAGACTAACGCAGCATCAACATAAGAAGTGGATGGTGGTAGGGGCAGGTAAGCCCCTTTCCGAGAGGGGAGGTCATTTCCCCAACTCTCAAAAATACAAAAAAGGCTGTTAAACACATGGCCTGAAATTATGTACCATGAAATACTGACCCCGCTATCCTACGTGCACCAGAAACAAGTTGAGATAGTAATGGCAGCGAAATAGGCAATTTACAATCTACCCTAATCTGCCAAAGTTTTTGAATAACCTTACGTAAAAAGGCTGCAAAGCGTTTCATATATACTGGTTTTCACAAATTCGTTCCAACAGATGTCACCGTACGGCTTTCTGGTCGCAATCGTCCAGGACTTTATGCCGGCCGTGTTGAAATGAACTTTGCAGGTTTGTGGGGTACGATAAAAAACTACGGCGTTGATATCAAAGCCGCGAATGTTTTGTGCCGTATGGCAGGATACAATGATGGAGCAAAAACTGTTTATACCGAGCCACAATACGGCATAGGATCTGGTTTAGTATGGCTGGACGGTATTAACTGCGAAGGCAACGAACAGTCAATATTCGAGTGCTCTGGGCTACAGTGGGTTAGCAGTGAAAGATACCAAACTCATTATCAGGATCTCAGCATCGAGTGCAAAAGAAAAGGTTTTGTTTACAAAGGTAACCTTTATTAATAAAATTCCAAACATAAGACAATAGTTTAATATTAAACTATTGTTTTATGTTTGGAATAATTTTTGTTTACTTGGCATTTGTTGCTGACGGTTTTAAATTTGGATAAAAATGTTAAAAGATGAAACCGTTCAAACGTTTCGCGTATTCTTACGGAATGAGATCAGCGTCAAACTTTAGGGATAAAATTTTGATGCAAAGTATTTGTACTGATTTTTCTTTAGCTTCCACTTTCCCTGAGTTTGTTTGATTTGTTATTACTCAATAAGCAGACTATCTGCTGTCGCTGCAACAGCGGGATTTATGATTGCCTTCTTTTCCTTGTTTTCCTTCATTTTAATCATCATCAGTTTTTGCACTATGTTTGTTGTTGGAAAAAATATATAGCTGGAATCCGCCTGTTAAAAAAAACTCCAACAAAAGATCGAAAGAGAGTTTTGGATTCTTAGACATTAAAGCACACAGAATTAGAAAAATCAAATGGTATAATGATAACGACTTAATTCAACATGAAAATAAAAGAACACATTCAAACAAGATAATTTACTTGTTTGTGAGACGATGCACTTGGTCACGTGTGATGTAGGACCCGACATTTCTACCACGTATTGCTAGTGTGCACCAGGCAGTAAGCTTAGTGCAACATAATCGAGTGCGATGCTTTATATACATGGAAAGTTTGTAAGAAGGAGTACAAGCAGAGTCGCTTGATGTGATCCTGTAAAAAAAAACTATTTACTACAGTGTCTTTAACGTGAGATTTTTATTTTCCCTTGTCAAAAATCATATAGCGTTTTGCACATATGATTCGAAAGATAAAGATGTACAAGACAAAAACTGGTGGTTTAAAATCGTTTTTTGTTTGGATATTTGCTTAGAAAACGGACAGTACTTTTGATGTAACCAGGAGTAGAGCGAAATGAATGACCTAATGTCAACTTACTCTCATTCACTCAGCAGATTTACAATAACCACAATCTTTCTATTCTTCAGAAACCAAGCTTCGTCTTGTCCAAGGAGAAACAAGTTATTCTGGTTTCCTGGAAGGACAAACAAATGGACACTGGATACCGGTGTGCGGAACTAGGTGGAACAAAAATAGTGCTGACGTGGCATGTCGCCAAATGGGTTTTTCGGGCAGTCTTGCTGGTGGCAGGTCTTCCCAGTACAACTGGACGTACAAAGGAAACACAAATGAAACAATGTTCCATTCAATTCGATGTGAAGGTTCTGAACTGTCTTTAAACTATTGCTCCCATTCAGGTTTTAGTTTTTATCGCAGATACTGTAGAAGACACTTGGCAACTGTTGTGTGCAAACCTCCGATGTATGACGAGAGAGGTAACTGGGAAAACAAAATTTTGTCTTTGCCTTTTACACCATATACACGTTTTATTTATGCCATTTTACGAACAATCTGTGTTATTTATTTAGTTTCAAAATGTTCTGTTCGTTTATTTACGAACAGTTCTTACATACCTAAACGTTTTCTCAGGTGCCAATTTAACGGGGGGAGTTAAAAAAAACTAGGGTGGGGTCAACGATTTCTCAAAATTCAATAAACTTTGGGTCCAAATGAAAGGGAGGGGTTATGAGCTTCATTTAAGTAAACGCAAAAGAAAACGTTCCAGCATAAACCCAAAAAGAGGTTCCGTGACTGTCTCAAGAAAAACATCAAAGCACCAGAAATGGATGTAAGCAACTTGGAGGAGTTGTCCCACGACAGAGTTCGTTGGAGAAATGCCATTAAAGATGGCATTAAGCTTTTGAAGCGGAGCGTATTAGAAACGAAAAGCTGCTCAAAGCGTGATTTTAAAAAGGGGAACACACATGATCTTCAGTCTTGAGAGTGCAATATTTGTCACTGTGTCCTGAAACTGAAATCTGGATCTGTAAATAACCTCAAGTCGCATGACAGTGCTCTTAATTCCTATCTCCTAGGCGAAAACCTTCCGCCAAGATCGCCTGAAAACAGTTGTGTTGTATGTGTAAAGTCTTTAAATCCACCGGGTCTGAAAAGACACATGAAAATCCATATGATGTTCCTCAATCAGGTCCTACAAACTAAGTTCGCTTCAATTGTATGTCACGTCTCGAACGATCTATTTTGCAAAGCGCTCATGTTTGCTGGCACAATTACTGAGATCACTAACGAAGAAGAAAAAAGATAATCCACGCGAAACAGTCACTTGATTCAAACATCAGCATACCCTGGGCCAAAAAGGTCTCTTAGACTCATTTATTATGACGATGAGCTCGTGCGACTGGCTTGTATCTCCTGAGCAATTTACCAGACACCGTTGACGGGAGCCTTTAAAGGGATGACGGCTTGCGAATCACCACGGCGCACCGAGCAAACTAAAAAGCTGATTTGCAAGGCACTTGCGTGCAATAGATTGGATTATGTTTATACATGTTGCATAATGTGTTGATTGCAATAATGCACTAGCCAATAACTAACACAAGTTTCATTCTGTTGAAGATATGCAGCTCCGCCTTGGATCAAACAAATCTAATGCAGCTGGTTACTTAAACATTCGTTTTGCTGGAATCTGGGGCAGCATTTGTGGTTCAATATTTTTTGACAAAAACCTGGCAGAAGTGGTTTGTCGAACACTTGGCTCCAAAGGGTTAGATTGGATTAGTAGTAGCTGGTCCTCGCCAGGGAGTGGACCCATCTGGTCAAACCAGTACTCCTGTACTGGAAAAGAACCAAACATCACCTATTGCCACCAAGTACCGTACGAAAGTTCGTGGTGTTACTATAGTCCGTTTATCTTGTGCAAAACCCAAGATCCTAAAGGTAGAATAAAAAGTAATAAAATAGAATAAAATAGAATACACAAAATATCAGAAAAGAGTTAAACTATTTTTTCAAGCACCTTAGGAAAAAAATTACATAAAAATATTGAGAAAGCTCAGAACATCGCAATGGTCTTATTGGTCAAGATAATAATTTTAGTGGAGTAGCTTCATTATCACCATTTTAATAAAATGCCACAAGCACGCTTGAAATTGTATTGCTAATAAGGGTTAAAAAACATATTCATGTTAGTTGTAACAACAATTTTTTTCAAAAAATAAATGTTAGGGTAACCATTTGTTACGAAATTAAAGCTGGCTTACGTAATAGAAGATAACCTTCTAAACTATTTTCATCAAGTCGTATCATTTCTGGTTTCCAAAATTGTGTTTTTCGTAGCGATTTGTTTTGGGAGGTTTTGAAATAACTTAAAAGATTTATCGCTGAAAGTTATAACGTTTTTGCGCCGACGATGTAACACCGCTTATGTTTAAAATCATTGACCTCGTCTTGTTTTACTCTGAACATGGTGCGTTTTAAGTTGTACACAAAAAAAACAAAAAACTACTGCAAAACCAACAGCAAACACATAATGCGTAACCCGTTTATCTTTGACTTAGCGCTTGGATGTTGTGACGTCACATGAGCATGGCGATGAAAGTGTAGCGTTGTGTGTTGCAAAGCGATTGAGTAGCCGTCTTTTTAACCATAACTAGCAATTTTTGTCACCAAACTCCCCTTTATTTAATCAAGTGATAACTTTACTTGTTTGGTGCTAATTTTTTTTACTATCGTTTCTAGATTTTTCCTTGAGACTTGTTGATCACAACACAACAGGCAAGTATTTAGGCCGTGTAGAGACGAAGTACTCAGGAGCCTGGGGAACAGTGTCAGCTAACAACTGGGATATCCGCGACGGACAGGTGGTTTGCAAACAACTTGGTTTTAAGAAAGGAGCAGTTGGTGTTTATACGCAGTTGTTCAATAGTCAAGGAAACACACCCATGTGGGTATCAAATCCTAACTGTACGGGAAACGAAAGAAGATTTTCTGAGTGTCTTCAGCCTTCCTGGATAACAACAATCTCGATAGACCTTTATCAAGAAGTTGCTGTCGTTGAGTGCGACAATGGAAGTAACAAACCAGGTCAGCAACATAAAAAACGTTTTAGTATGTAGTGTTTCTTTGGTCTTTTGTAAGTTGTTCTTTCATTTCGCTCTTTTAAATCAGCAGTTCATTGTTAATCGTAAATAAATGTTGTTGCTGTAGAAAATGAGATTTCACTAAGTATTGAAAAAAGAGAGAGACTGGCAGTCAAAAAAACAGAAAGACTGAAAAATTTGTCAGTGTGCACGAAAACATATATGGATATATGGATATATGGGTTCCTTGCTTGGATACTTGCTTGAGAAGAAGAGACAGAAACAAATTGCAATGAGCCAAAAATCGTTGAAATGATAGTCGTGGCGATACTTGGACGAATTTCAGCGAAATAATACAAAAAATGAAATAAATAGCAAATAAGCACTTTTTTTTTTGTATGACATCTTTTACTGGAAAGCAATTAAAAATTTACACTAAATTTCTTTTTTTTCCTGATTGCCAGGTTGCAGTTAAGATTGTATTTTCAACTTTTCTGAGTTATTGTTTGTTGCAAGGAAAGCATTTGATTATAAACACTCGTTGGTTCATCAAATCTGGCTCGTGGGGCACTACCTGCTTCCAGTTAATCTTGTTGGATATGTTTTAAAAAAAGCAATATTCATCTCTTATCTTAACAGGATACCTGACTTGGTTATGTCAAGCTATGAAGTATCAGAAAAAAATTCTAGAGAATGTTAATAAGAAACCTTAAAAGGAGCTTTTAAGTCTAACCTCGAATTTGAAAAAAGAAACATGTAGTGAGATAGCTTAAAAAGAAGGTAAACTAAAAAGCTAAAAGAGCAAACTATTTGTACTGAAGACTATGACATTTTAAATCAACCTTTAGCTAAGAAAATCTCGTGACGTCTATCAATCTTTTTAAGTTGATTCTTATTTTCGTCAGGTCCTCGTAGAAGTCTTTATACTCTTTATCATGCACAAAAAACACCCTCAAACAAAGTATGTTTTGCTTTTACTATAGGTCCGACAACTACTTCACACCAATCGTGCCTTAACAAGTGTCTAAACGGAGGCACATGCGAGCGTACGGAGAGCGGATTCCAATGTTTGTGTAAAGAAGGGTTTAACGGAAAGCTTTGCCAAAATGTCAGAAAAAACATGGGTAATACATTTGTTCTGATTTCCGAATGTTAAGCTTTTCAAGAAACTTATATTAATGGGGTATTTTATTTTTGCCTTTTCCGCCGCTTACTACCTTTGTATTGCTATTTTTTTTCTTGCTTTATTTTACAATTGTTTTTGTCGTGTGTTATATTTTTGAATTCTAGCATTAAGTATATCGTTAAGTTTTTGTCTAAAGGCCATTTGTCTTGATTAGCCCTAATCATTTTATACAAGTGACCTACACTCATTAAACTAGCTAAAAAATTTCTTATTTTTGTAGTTGTCTCATTTCCCTGCGATTAATGAGTGTGTCCCGTGCCTAAAATAGAAATTTTGAAACTTCTTCTTCCATGATAAGATCAAATACACACTTATTCTAACTTTGATTTCATAATATTTTACAGAGAACAACAACGTTGCAATTATTTTTGAAGGGGAAATAGAGAAGGTTGGTGTAAGTTGCCTCTGTGATGGATGAAAACTCCTAAAAATCGTCTCCTGCAAATTTGATAAATTCATTTTGTTTACCTTTTCCGTAAAATCTGGAGATATACTTTTAACTTTTGCTCTATTCTTGAAAAAGAAACTTACTATGA
>JANVCF010095103.1:0-12346 GCA_025388745.1 Hydrozoanthus gracilis
CCTGAGAGAGCTATTTGGGGGCCAGCGCAAGAGTTCAGATAGAAGACTTTCGATCGCAGAGAAAGTTTCTAGAACAAATATAGTTGATTTTGATATGCCGTTAGGTGAGGATGATGTCACGTGCAGATGAAGTAATGCTTCACTCGCCTAACTTGTCTTAACGTACTGTGTAAAAAACTAAAATAGAATATAAAAAATTATTCAAACCTGTGGCTAATAAACATCCCAATATCCAAGAAAATGCTCAGAACTTGCAGAAGTTGTTGTACAAGAGTAAGGAAAATGATTTTGGATTCATCATTAGTTTTGTTGTTAAACTGTAAGCAAGTTTAAAATGCCCAAAACCCCTAATAAAGTCTTGCGCGCCAAAATGCTGTTTTGTAAAATGGTCCAAATGGAGTTTGCAACCAAATGTAAACAATTATGAACATTTTAAAAACACATGATGCTAATTAAAAACAATTCTCTTAGAAGACAAAGTTCGGGCTAAAAAATACACCCTCTTATATTGAATAAAAGAAAGAGTGCGTATAATACAAATTTTATACAATTTGGAAAAACGAAAAGGAAGGACAACCAATGGCAATGCTAGGTACTGTAATTGTAGAGCAAATTTTGAATTGACCAGCTTTGAGAAGAGTAAATTTTCTTATAATTTATATTCTAATCACTTGTATTACAAACAAAGTGTCAAGTTGAGGCCAAGTGAGTTTTTTATTTGAAGATAATTTAAAAATAATGGCAGTATTGATGTTGAGTCTTAGCTAATGTTACAAATGGGACAAAAGAATTGAAAACATGACACCTTAATTTATAGACTGAACCTATTTTTTAATAGGTACTAAATTAAACCTTACTCTGTAAGGATTTTTTTCACAGGCCATTCACATTTCGAATGCTGGATAAAACAAATTTGGTTTCTATTATAATTAAAATGAGAAAGGCTGAGTTTGGGTTTTGGTGCTCATCGAAGACTTATTTTTGAGTGATTAGGTTAACAAGATTCAAGATTAGAACCTACTGTATTGTATTTTCTTCTAAAATATATTTTTTCTTACTACTGTCAGGTGCACACACAAGCCAGACACAGTACTTTAAGACTACTTAAAAAAGGCTGAGTTTGGATTTGGTGCTTATCAAAGACTTACTTAAGTTTAAAGGTTAAAAAGATTCAACATTAGAATCTACATACTATAATATAATTTATTTCCTTCTAAACTTTTATTTTTTACCTCTGTCAGGTGCACACACAAGCCAGGACTGGATGGCTTGTATTGAGTCTGTCTGAAGAATTTCACCAAGAACCTGTAGCATCTGATGAAAGAAAAATGTAAAAATACATTTCAATATTCTAATCAGCGCAGTTGAAAATTTTATATTGATTATTGTGCAATACAAGTGTAATAAATTATTATTATTAAAATTTGAGATCTAGAAATCCTCCATGTACACAATTACAACCCACTCCTTTTGTTGCATTAACTTAAGATTTTCCTTAAAACAAAGTACTCAGATAAGTCAATAAATGATTATTGAGTAATCTTATAATTCCATGTAGGCCAAAACAATAGGGCACTTTGCTTTGTTCTTTATCTCAAAGCTTTTTGTTTTTTTCAGTGACTATGTTGATTTTCTCCCGGTTTTCTGACCAACATCTTTAACTAGATCGATGCTTCTGTTAATCATAGTTGTGATTGAGTGCTTGATTAACTCTGACTTGTGTTAGTGTAAACTTGAGGTTTAGGGTTATCACCCAACATGTGCCAAAGTTTCAAGCCTACATATTTGGGCCCAGTTCCTTAAAACCCGATTAGTGCTAGCCTAGGGTTAATTATCATGACAACCAATAGGTTTTGTTAGAGTTAACTCTTTGTTAAGTTAATTGGGGTTTTGAGGAACCGGGCCCTGAACAATTGTTGTCAAAGCTACATAGTTCTGAGTCAAAATTTCTCGTTATTAATCTTAATCTTGTGCCTTTGTTACCATGGTGCCTGATAACCTCATGAATATCATTTGGGTGAAGCTGGGATACCCTTTTCATTTTCATGGACTTGTAAGCAAGAACAAGGAATCTCAATAACCCCATTTGCCTTTCGAAGTTTTTGAAGCTCATGAGCAACAAGTTGATCTTAAAAATAACAAAACTTAATTTTCCATGTGAAAAATGTCATTCAAATTTTTTGAGCAGAGCCGAAATTTAGTCACTTAATATTTAGTGCATTAGAAAATCAAATTATTTTAATAGTAGAATAATTCCTTTCACAACCATGCACTATTCAATCAACTGTAACTATTTGTAATGTTTTAAAGTTACCCATTTTATACCTGATTTTCACTGTCAGGATATGGTACAATATGTTGATAGTTTGTTTGTTGCTCTGCAGGTATAGGTGCTGGTCTCGGGCCATCTCGGGATCCAAGTCTAGACTGCAACCTTTCGCTTTGTCTTGATGCTTGCCGACTAGGGGGCGGCTTCTCACCATTCCTGGATGGTGGTACCTCACCATTCCTTGAAGGAGGAGGTCTGTCACCTTGCCGAGAGCCAGGAGGAATTTGGTAGGCTGTCACATTGGTGTAGTTGTTGTTAGTTTTCATTTTTGCTGCCTCTGTCAACTTTTTTAATTCATCTCTCCATGTTTGGGTTATTGGAACTAAAAGAGAGTAAAGAAGACTATTGCATTGCATCTTAAAGTTTTAAAACAACTAGTGTAATGGTTTTCTAAAACAATAATTCTAAATAACAGTGACAATGAAAATACCCTGTATTCTATATATGTATATTGTAAACAAGGCAAAATTTTTTTTTTCAATCATTTAAACACAATCGGTACTACACCATAGGGGCAAATGTGGTTCAGACCATTCTGGGTCAGTGTAATGCTGAACCCTTAGAATATATTTGGTAAAATACAGCCTTTTTCAATTTTGTTAAAACTATGTTATGCCTGCTAACTCTACAGAAAATTTGTTATTGTTCCCATAGTTAAAATAAGTCAGTCACAAGTTCCTTTTATTTTTGATATTAGCTAAAATGTAATTCATAGTACTTTCAACTGACTGTTTCAGTTTTTGTTATAAGGTGTTGTTGTTTTTTAAATAGAAAACTTTAACTTCCGTTTTACTGTAACTATCCATTTTACTGTAACTATACGTTTTACTGTAAATTTTTGTTTTGTGAATCGATCATGATAAATTGATCAACACTACTAATGTATTTTAATTTAATCAAGTTTACCTAAGATGTTTTGTAAAGAAGCAAGAAGTTTGAGAGGGTAAAAAGGCTGCAAATGTATTAAGACAATACTTTTCCATATGAACAAACTATTTTTCTTGGTTAGTAAAAAAACTGTGTAAATTTTGTCTTCAGGAGAGAATTTAAAATTCCTGTTTGTTGAAAAGAAAGTGTTTTTCATTAAGCCACAGTTATTTTTTTATTTAAATGAATGTTTTCAATTAATCTGTTAAATTTTGCGTGATCGTGTCTAAACTCCCCTAATAATTTGACAATGTGTGACATTCAGTGGACGTTTAAAATTTGTCCTTATATAGTTATATGAAAAAACTTAATTAATAAACACTTTCATAAAATTGAAATTTATTTCTGTCATGTTGTCTTTATTAAACTTAACGTCTATAAGGTAAAAACTCAGAGACACACCTAAAATCTAAGACGAAAATAAAATGTTGGTATATAAAGTTGATAGCGTGACGTTTCAATTGACATACGGTCAGGAAACTTACACATGATATCTCTCGACTATTACTGAAGTTTCTGATCGCCAAATTCCAAATCTACAGTATTAAACTGAAATTTATATTAATGAAACACGAGATTTTTAGTAACAACTCTTTTACTGTGGTAGTTACAGTGAAACGGAAGTTTATCTAAGCTGCTATAGCAATATAATTAAATATTAAACTAACACATACATTTAATTTGCCCCCTTCGTTTTACACGCATCAAATTAACCGCAAATTCGGTGAAGTGCTCAAACCGAACTAACTTCAATTTTTCTGACTCAATAATATTCTATTTTAGACATTTCCCTGTTTTCGGAGCAGTTAAAGTATTACACGTCTGATCAACTTCCGAACGAAATTAGAAATCGAATGTGTTCGAAAGTCGATCGGGCTGTTAAGATGCTAATTGAAACTCAAAAACGATGCGCGTTCTTTTTACATCGCATCTTCTCGCTAAATGCAAGCAAACAACCCTATGAATAAATCCTGCCTTCAGAAGGCACAAAATCGAATGAATTAATCGTTACATTTTGTTATCTGAGGTTTCGTGTTTTTTAGAAATATATATATTTATCTGGTTGTCAGGAGATAAGAGCTTTCCCTCGCTGGTTAAACAATCCACTGTGCGGCAAATCGCTTTTGTGGTTTTTATAAAATAAAACAAACAGTAACGTCAATAAGCCAACCCTGGTCAATAGCTTTTGTTGACTTTGTATAAAACCAAGAGTTCTTGCTGTTACTAAGGGCCATTTTCTACAGCAGAGTTACATTTAAAACCATTCATTGTCTCCCAACTAAATTTTAATCAACATATCACTTCTTATGGTTGCTAAGAATAATAATAAATCAAGAACAAAGAAACGAAGTGAAGAAAAATTTCCCTACCAAGTCCAACTGTTGGAATTGCCTTCTCTTTCATTGTCATGTAAGCGTTCGAATTGAGCGGCAATCGTAAAGCTCCTTTTAGCGGCCGCTGTCGCATCTGGTCTGTAGTCGGAGTTGAAACCATAAACCTTCCGGGGTCTTCCTCGACTCCCGGAGAATCGATAACTGTACAAACTGGTATATCTAACAAGCCCTTCATATGGCGAACCCTTTGTGGATGAGGATTATGTCTTGCAAAGAACGGATTCTTGCTCGAGCGAGAAGGGAAACTACTAGCGCTGCTACTTGCACCATCGTCGCGAGGTCTTGGCCACGCGTATCGGCTGGTGTGTGGAAGCTTATCATTGAAGGTTTCCTGAATCGTGCTTCGGAGAAGCAATGGTTGGCCGCCGCTTGGCACAAAAGTAGGCATTTCAGTCATTCCTTGGAAAGGCTCTTTGGTTTGTACTTCGATTAGGGCAGCAGATTCTCAACAAATCTGCAAACAAGAACCTTCGCTCTGCTCTCTTTTTGTTGTCGAAGTCTTCAAAGAGTCAATGTTTCCAAGCGTTCTAATTGGTCGGCGCGTTGTCGTGGTAGCGAGACGCTGTCAATCCGACACACAGCAAATATTTGGTCGATTTGTGTCGTGATTACAAAGTGGACTCTTACTTTAGAATACGCTTCTGGTATTGTTTCTGTTGTTTTAACCATTACGATCAAATTGTATGGGCTCTTTCGTCACACTTGGCATTTGCCTCCCTCGGGACAGAACTAAGATTGGTTTGTGAAGCGGTCGCAAATAGGAAAGTTAAAACGTTACTTAAGCCAGGCCAGGCAAGTGCTCAAACTGCACATAAAGTCGATCCCTTTTGATCCTTAGTTCTAATAATGAATGATCGAGCAAGCTTCTATTTGAAACTAGCCTTTGAGAGCCTCCCAATATCCCAAGGTATTGTTACTTTCATCAATTAATCCGCAGAACAGAAGAAAAGTTTGTTGCCAATAGTTACACGACAGGTTGTTTTGCTGAAAGTACGCGCGTACGCGGGCCTTCAGATTTTTCTAAGTTCATCTCTAAGAACTACCGTTATTTCCATTTTAAAACAATTTTTGTTGTTTTTTAAGTATGTCTCCACAGAACCCGCCAAGCGGTGGGAAAAGGGAAGATGTTGATTCTAACCGAATTCTAATAGACAAGGAAGGGTCGTCGAGTCTTTTTGCGCGCTCAGGCGTACATCTCAAGGGGGTGTACATAACCGCAGCGGTCCATCATTACAGATAGTAAATATTATTCTTAATCGTTTACCAAATCAGCTTACAAGTCTGGTTCATCTTTCCGAGAGAACGCTCTCTTTAATCGTCCGTTGTTAAACCAAACGCAGAATCAGCTGACTGAAAGAAGTTGGCAAAAGCGCCTTGTTCGAGGAAGATACGGCCTTGTGGTCTGCCGATACAATGAGGTTGGAATTAAGCCCCTGTATAGTCTTTACATCAATTGCTGTTTAATGCCAGTAAATATTACTTAATTTCGACAAAAGATTTGATTATTAGCACGAAATAACTTTCATTTAAGAAGATGTTAATTCAGAGACATGAACGAAATATGTTTTGTAAAATATAAAATGTTGTTCTTTACCTTAAATATTCAATTGCGCATAAATGCACTAATGCAGTGACGATTTTAGCATAAGTTGTAACATCAAAAGACAACCGAATTTGCGATTTGACAAGTTTTATAGCACGAATGTTTTTCGTTAGCACGATGATTAACTTTATTAGCACTAATGCGTAACATTAAAAAAGAACAGTTAGATGTGCATGAGGATAAGTAAAATTAGTTTTGCATTTTAAACTCTCACATTCTTGTGCATTGAAAAACAATTATTTATGTGACAATCATTTCGTCGTCGAAG
Source organism: Hydrozoanthus gracilis (assembly GCA_025388745.1). NCBI lineage: Eukaryota > Metazoa > Cnidaria > Anthozoa > Zoantharia > Hydrozoanthidae > Hydrozoanthus > Hydrozoanthus gracilis. Next base: position 6,522 of record JANVCF010095103.1, read on the forward strand.
ATGTATGTTTCCTTATATTTACAAAAGTCGAGGGGAACATTTCGAGCAGATGTAGAGTTTTACGGCTGAATTAATTAAGTTTTTATGGAGGGTGCCAGAAATGACATGTTTAGACAACGAATTTCAAAGTTGTCTCTGTGAAGGAAAAGCGGCAAAAAAGCAATTTCTTGGAGCCGAAACAACGCAGCAATTCCTATCCGGTAAAGGCACAGCTTGTCAATCATATGTATGGCGAACGAGCTTCTTTATGCGCGAGGAGTTCTGCAAGCAACTATAGTATTAAAGGAAATTGAGTAAAATTATTGGAACAACTTCTATACCATGCCGAGAATTAGCTTGAAATTTAGTTTAGCTAAAAAGCATTCGATGAAAACTTGGAACAAGCAGTTAACGTGAGAGATATAGCGAGAAGAAACTAGACCGCCGAAAAATAGAATATCATACCATTAGAAATCCAAGATACAATACCGGGAACGGGATGAAGAAGAAGACAATTAAAATGAAGAAAATTTACGGCTGTAGCTATTACAGCTTGGTTCAAAATTGGAGACATAGCAGTACACATGCAATGATCTCTTAGGAAATCTGGTGTTGAACATTTTAAAAGTATAACCCTTCTTTTTTACGATTTGTTAATATGCCCTATTTGCCGGTTCGTAGAAATAAAATGATGTCGGAAATATTCACCGGGCTGCTTGTTATACATGCATGTAATATTGACCACGACATGTACAATTAACAAGAGCAGGCGCTAACCCATTGCATTATTGTTTCTCGATCGGCTCTTAAGCAGCAAAACCACTCGAAACTAATACCCTGCATGTTTCCATGTTGGGTCAAAGTTACGAGAAATCATATCGCGAATGTCTGGATTTTAGTACAAAGTTGGAACACGCATGACAAACTTCGAATTTAGACAAACATAAAGACTTCTCCTTGCAGAGACTCACTCTCCTATGCGCATGAACGCAATTTCTAGGGTTGAAAGAATTTAAAAACAAGCTATAATGTTTTGTTTTTATACTGAAAATGAGGTTTGTACGTTCTCTGTGTGTGTTCGATTCTCTATCATTTTTTTCATTCTTTTTTTAAAAAAAACTGAAAGCAAGTCATCTATTTCTCGGGAGATCCCGGCGGAGCAATTAAAATTGTATTCAAATAAAAGCAAGGCAGTGTATTTTACGACGGTGTATTTTAACGTATTATTCTGTAAATACTGTAACGACACATTTTTCTTGCTTAATCTCCAGACTTAAAATATGTTAGTGCAATTTGGCCTTTATCCGTCCCAAGACAAATTATAGCACCACTATATCAACAGTTAATTTCTTAGTGTGAGCACTAAAAAAGACCGCCGTCAGTAAAAAGAAAAATGCGTTTTTTACTTGCGTAGCGCCTTATACCGAAGCCACAGTCATATCTCAGTAAGAGAACAATCTTTTTCTTCGTAAAAAAACTAAGCAAGTCATGTTAACGTTTTAAATTGCAGGTCTAGCTTTAATTTCAAGAGTTTTTCGCGCGTTCGTGCAAATTGGAATACATAATACTTACCAACTTAGTTTAGATCGGTGAGTTGTAGTATTACGGCTCTACAGTCAACTTTAGTTTCTGTCTTCCTAGGGTTTTTTCAGTTATCATAACAACGTTACGTTTGTTGATTCAGCTGCCTCCTCCATTTCGTGGCAGTGTTGTAATTGTATTGTTAAAGAATTGTTCGCTGATTCAGTACGCTGACAAAACACTGAAAGTTTTTCCAAAGCCAGTACTCGGTTGAAATCTAGAGTTGTTTTAATTAGTTTTCGTTTAAAAAGCAAATACAGCAGGGCGAGAATGGCTCTTGAAGCGCCAGCATACTTCTAACGGCGACGATTACTTCACCATCTTGACGAATAATTTTCAGTGTACGGTGATTAGTATTAACATGAAAATGATGTCTTCGTTGGAATCGCACAATACGAAATACGTTTGTAAACCTTACATTCGCAATTCACAATGTAAAACCATTGAGACCTCCCTTGCTACGGAGTTATATGTTTTTGGTTCAATTTTCAATTGTTTGAAAGAAATAAAATGTTCAGAGCTAAGATTATTTGAAAGTTCTTAACCGTGTGCGTGTTTTTTTAAAAAATTTTTTTGCCGTTATTTTTTTTCTTTTACATAGTGGCTCGTTCTCTTTTGAAGTCGTTTTCAGAATTTCATGACCTTCATCTTTATTTTATTATTTGATGGTTTCCCTCACTAATTTTAGTGTCGGAGCTCAAGTATTGTTTCATGGTCGATGGTCAATATTATTAGATACGTATAATATAATGACTGTGGGATGATCGGTTAATTGAAGCTCTCTGGATTGGCACAAGTGTCACGAACGTGACTGAGAGGGGATGTGAAGACTATTGAAGAACAACAAAGGAATCGGTTTTGCTTCCTTTTACGTCAAAACTTGTCGACTTAAATTGCTTTTTTAGTAGACAAGCGAGTTGTTTGTCAGTAATAAAGTTTTAGTTGCATGGATTTCTTTTCTTCAAACTTTATCTTTGAACAAACCAAAATTATTAATCTGAATTACGATTGAGAATGGTTAAGAAAGGAGAAATTTGCAAATAGCAATTGATATCTCGATGACTTAATTTTGCCAGTTGTTCGTTTTATAGTTCCCACGTCACTTCTAATTAAAGTTAAATACTATACTAGATGCACTAGATTTTGTCCATGACGTAAACCTATGCGTCTATAGTAAATCGTTAACTATAGCTTTATTGACAGATTTTAACTTGCTTGCGACTGCGACTTTTCGTTAACCAATTCAGGTAAGCGTAAATTTTTACGTTTTATACTCTTAGTCTAAAACTTCCCTGAATGTTATTTTTTACAGCAAACATACATTTCTTCGAAAAAAATAAACTAAACATGAGACCGTTTCGTAAATGTAACGAATTGCATTTTAGAACTAAAATTAATATTGTTTGATTGTTTTTCTTGCTGTTAGCCTCGAGAAATTAACTATTAGAATAAAGCTTTTATTCGGCCGGAATTTTGTGAGCCTCGACTAATTGAAAATTAAAATCAAGCATTGTTCGGAATTTTGTGAGCCTCGACAAATTTATTGTTAGAATCATGCAAGCTTGCATAATAATTCGGAAGTTTTGTGAGCCTCAACATGATTATAAAAATCAAGCTAGCATGTATTCGAAATTTTGTGAGAGTCGACAAATTTATTGTTAAAATCAACTTGGGTTCGGGAATTTAGGAGCTTCAGTCGACAAACTGACAAATAAAATCATACAAGCTTGTGTTCGGAATTTTCTGAGCCTCGACAAACTGATTATAGAAATCAACTTGTATTTGGAATGCACTATGCGTCTAGTTATAAACAGAATTAATGCCGCAGCTATATCATAAGGATAACTAGCCAATTTTACCTTGGGAAAACTCATACTTTTTTATCCAGGTAAAAAATAAATCACATTAAACTTTCAAAGCCCAACTTTATGTAATGAAAATTTTCAAAGGTCCTTAAATGTCAGTCGGGATTCCAACTCGGACTCTAACTCGGACTCGGACTCGAGTCCAAACTCGGGGTTTTACGATTCCCGCCTCGACGAGTCGATCAGTAAATTTAAATCAAGCTTGTATTTGGAATTATGTGAAAAAGCACTGTTTTGGCGCTTTTAATTTCAAAATACTGATAAACGCGCTTTACTTTGAAACAATTCTTCACGGAAATGCAAAATATTATATCTCGTACTGAACTTTTAGTCTAGTTAGATGAGTGGGAGCGAAAATGAATGAACTCATTTGAGCTAAAATGGGTTTTGCCGTCTGATGCAGGTTCTAAAATAAAGTGTTTTGGGAGGTTCGTCAAGAAGCAGCCGGGTCGTATTTTAATGTAAATCGAAACCTTGTTTCTGTTTAAATAGCTTTTGGTTTGCATGTTGTGCTTGTATAAATTAAGGGCTAAACTAAACGTTTAATGAGTGACGTGCTTAACAACCAGTTGCAGTGTTCTATTCATTGAGTTTTTGCCGGCACAAGCAAAACACGAAGAAAGTAGTATGTCCGTGTTACCGGCCTTGTGCTACGGGTGGCTGTGCTTATCAACAAGTTTAAGTATTGTTCTCATAATTATGTTTCTGATCGAGAAAGACACAGAGAAAGATGAAACCGTTGTTGCCCGAGATGAAACTCGATCATGCCAAATAAAATAAAAAGATTACACCCCATTTTTTGTTTATAAGATTATTTTTTGTAAGAATATGGAGACTGAAAATCGCAAAAATTTCATAATATTTTAAGAATAATGCTGAGGCAAATATAATTTCGTGCAACATATAAATACGCTTACACTAAAATTTAAATATTTTGAAATTCTAAATATTTTTCCGCAAAAATTCCACCGAACGACATTTGGTTTTTATGTACTTAAGTAACAGTTTAGCCGTCCCATATCACTTTGGGTTATTTTATAACGTGCAGTACATGTACCAGAATGTTGCACAATGTATATATAAACGCTATCATCTGGAGACTCGGGAAGTCAACGCCATGTTGGCAGATATATTCTATTGACCTATATTCTAAGAATATTTTAAGAACATTTTTAGCCTCAAAACACCAAAAAATGAAGAATCTTGAGTCTGAGTCTGAAGAAACACTATTCTTATAAAAAAGAAAGAGTGTAGTGATATTAGTACTTGTATATTGCGTTCATAATAGTTGGCCCACGAGAAACCAGACTTCCAAAATGTATATCCAAGAAACAAACTCAGTAAAATTGTCAAAATCTCTGTTAAAGAATCTTGGCCATGATTTAGTAGACGGTTCCGGCATCAAAATTCTGTATATACATGCCGGCAGAAAACCAGTTTATCACTTTCTTGTAACCAGAAAAAGGAAATAGCAGAAGAGTTCCAGATTTTCTTGTTGTGCAGTCATTTGACTGAATTCTCATGCGCTTGATAAATAATAATCGATGTAAAAAGCGTGTAAGACAAATGTTGTGGTGATCTTAAATTTAGACGTGCATGAATTTGAGTAGCTTATATTACACATTAACAAGGAGAAGTTGTAGAAGTAATTGTCTTATATAATAAAAGTGTGACTTTTCTCGGTCATAGTTTTGAAGATTGCATATAACTTTCACTTTTCTGAAATACAGTAAAGGGTATCAGCGTAGTTTGATATTCAAATTTTTAGTAAAAAACAGTGATTATCGACTGAAAATGTAAAGGAATTGTTCAACGAATTTTTATTTCAAAAAAAATTGTAAGGAAATGGAAATACGGCCAAGTTCCGAAAAGGAAATTAGAAATTTCAAAGAAATTCTACTCCGAAGTTCCTAATAATAAAATATATATGTACAATACTTATTTTTGCCTAAATTTCCTTTCTATTTGAACCTGATTTGGGACTTTACTACTATTAATTTCTGCATTTCGGAAGTCAAGCATCTCCTCTGCAGGTTTTGAGACTAACATTGATGCTCTATATTTTTAACATTTATCAATCCTCATTTTTGACAAGAAGCAGAAGTTGTCTCCAAAAAAAAATGGCTGTTTCATAATATTAAAATTAATATTACTATCTATTTTAAGAAAATGTATTTGAAACTTTTCACTCTATACTGTTATCTCGGTCTATCAACAATTATTAACTTTGAAAGGTTTTTCCACCCTGTGCCACTATTTTGCTCTATATACACTGTAAAAACGAATTGGTTGAAATGACCAATTTGAATTGGTTATAACCAATTTAAATGGTCATTTTAACCAATAAATAATTGGTTGAAATTTAAACCAAATATAATTGGTCAATTGAACCAATTGATT
>JANVCF010095547.1:2500-23533 GCA_025388745.1 Hydrozoanthus gracilis
TCAAATTCTATTTTTATTTTTATTCTATTTTTCAATTTTAATATCTTTTAATACTTTAAGAGTTTTATACTATTTTATTTTTTTGATGGGCAAAAGCGAACAGTTATGGACACTGATTTTTTAATGAATGTAAGCAAATTAGATTTATAGGTTTAGATTTGTATATATATATATACTTATGGGTTATGTTTTGTCGGTCACAGCTAGCCTGCCCGACTTAACGTAATTATGTCTAGGCATACTTAGGATAATTCCCCAGTTTTGCATTGCGCATCTTTACTGCGCATATTAGAAATTTTAAAATGTGTACACATTTTTGTTATATTCTAGTTAATGTTGACCTCTCGAAGACATATCAGAAAAAAATAATGCAAAAAAAGTAGTTTACTTCAAAATATTAGGGCTTTTTGTTTAACTCGGTTCCAGTTTCTCCTCGGAAATGGGGTAAAAAAGCACATGTTTTGCCAGTTTTCCTAGAGTTTCTCCTAAACAAGCACGGGTACCCCACAATTTTTTTTCGTCATTTAGTCAAATTTCAACACGACTCTCTGAAGAGAAAGAATAGGAAAAATCTGAGTGTTGCAAGTGTGGAAAAATATAAAAAACAGAGACAAGAGCAGACTGCTTTTTTGAGGAATTGAAATATAGTAACAACAAAAGCACACAAAAAAGGCTCATTACTAAAAATGTTTTTGCTGAAAATCACGAGAAAGTTATTCTCTTAACCTAGGAGAAGTCTTTAAGTTATCTTCCTTTATTTTCTTTACACTCCTCGATTTTCTCTTGGTTGCCCACAAAAGAAATTTATAGTTTTAACTTCAAGCTTATAACAACAGAAATCAATCACATCTCAAAAGTTAACCCGGGCACACCCCTTTTTTATTCCATTTTTGCGATTTGCATATAATGATTGAAAAATTAGTTTGAAAAAAATCTAGGTGCAGGTTCTATTTCGATGGAATGACCTTAAGTACACACTGCCACATGATAATAACAATATTTAATATCAATAATCTTTATTAATAATGAGCACTCTCAGCAGAACGTGAAAAGTTTACAGAATAAGCAATACAATAATAAAAATATAACTGAGAACTGTTACAAAAAGTTTAAAGTAGGCACCTGTTTATACAACATCTTTTAAAGTGTGCAACTCTAGCTTTAGGTAATTATATGTAGTGCTGTCTTCTACAACTGAGTACATTCTTCAGACAAAATAAAAGTGCTTTAAGTCAATAGTTATCGTTTTCGTTTGTATTGCCCAGAGAATTTTTTTCAGTCAATGATGGCATGTCTATAGTTATTATACACGGACTGGTTACATGCATCATTTACTTTTGTTGTTCAGTTACTGTGCTCACACAGTTGGTGGCTCCGTCGAAAATTGTTTTGCATTGATACAAGTAGGATCTATATGGAGCCGAAACCTGTTGTGGAATTCCACACAGTTTGGGATTCCTGCTGATGATCAGTAACTATTTTGTACTTTTAAATTTCAGTAACATATACCGTTTATGTCTGTAATTATGTCCGTTTATGTTTGTACTTTCGAAAAGCCCAAATTTCTGTCCGGTTTTAGTCGTGGATACGCAAAGCGCTGGAACGATTATTGCTGTGGCGCAGAATGTGCAAACGTGTCAATCACTCAGATGTAAACAAACTCGATAATTCAACGTGAGACGCGTTGATGTCAACCTTCCGAAATAATTCCGGAACCGTTCTATCGACTGTACAAAAGGCTTCGGGTATTCTACAAAATGTCCCGAGTCAAAGCTATACGTTTTAAGGTGTATAAACCACGTTTGAAGAAATTTAGTGCAACGAGTCCGTCTTGGAGACGTTTGCTCGTCGATCGTCCGAGCTCACAGTGCGTTTGTAAAAAAGTGATTTCCGTGATTCAAACTGCACAACAGGTGAATGGTTTTTGCACTATTTGGTCAGTGGTTGCTGAAAACTACTACTACTACTATTATATCAAACTTTGCCCTATTGTTAAGTTGGCAAAATGCGAAACAATAGGTGATTCAAACTTGGCTCCATGGGAATTCGCAGCAGATTCACGAGTGATGTTCGTTTTGCTATCGGCTAAAGTCGGAAGACTTTCGGTTGTTACAATTTTCACTTTACCCTACCCCAAGCTTTGTAATTTGTCTTGTTTGATTACAAGGCAATGGAAACCGTGGGGGTGGGCAGGGGAAGGATGTACAAGACTAAATTTTATCATTCCGCATGTAAGTTGATAAACTTTATTCATCAATGGCTAATTTGTGGGTCATTTCAAATTATTTTTCCGTAAGCTACGCTGCAATAGGCTACATATTCGCAGAACCGGAATCAATCAACAAGAAGTAAATGCTAATTTACTTGCATTCTGCGAGTCAGATATTATGGAATGGTTTTCCATCGATTCAACATCAAACTGAGTGAATAGCAACCACTAATACTTGGAGAAAAAATTTGCGAATGTAATTCTCCCTCCATGCGAATACATCATTACATGCCAACCGTTCTCATGCCGCTATAAGCTGTGGCCAGCACTGAATAATGACAAAGTTATTTGTGCATTGAGAACCAAACATGCATGTCAAATTATTCGAACTCAAACAGTATATAAAACAGCTTTGTCTACTGAGCTTGAGAGACGCAAAAGCAAGTTATTTCTATGTTACTTTTTTTAGTGTATTTTAACGAGTGTTTGAATCATCTTTATACGTTGAGTAAAACTCCAGATATGTTTTTTTCCAGGTCGTATTGGACATGATTCAGAGGTGTGGTGAAGTTTTCAGAGATAGCTCTATTCGTACATCGCACCTAAACTTTCGACACAGTGTAGATAAACAAGTTTAACAGACGCAAAAGCAACTTTTTATGCTACTTTTGTATCAAATATATTTTAAGTGAGTGTTTCAATCATATTTATACGTTGAGTAAAACTCGAGATATGTGTTTTTCTTCACAAAGTCATATTAGACATGATTCAGATATGCGGCGAAGTTTTTCAAAGATCGCATTTCCATTTTCGACTTTCTTTAACTCAGCGATTTTCAAACACGCAAAAGCAACTTACTTCTATGCTACTTTCGTATTAGAAGCATTTTATGTGAGCGTTTGAATCATTTTTATAAGTTGAGTAAAACTCGAGATATGCGTTTTTCTTCGCAAAACCTTTTTGTACATCATTCAGAGGTGCGGCGAAGTTTTTCAAAGATCGCACCTCACTTTTCGACTTTCTTTAACTCAAAGATTTCAAAACACGCAAAAGCAACTTATTTCTATACTACTTTCGTATCAAATATATTTTAAATGAGTGTTTGAATCATCTTTATACGTTTAGTAAAACTCGAGATATGTGTTTTTCTTCACAAATTGAACTCATCAGCTGTGATTGTTTTTTGCTACACAGCTCTAAAAGAAAGCGTCACTGCCATGTGTTGACTTGCAGTTAGTATCCTATAAAATGTTAACTCCAATTACAAGTTTTATTTTTCTAATTTAACAAGTTAACTGTCGTCTTCCGTTACCGAACTTTCAAATCTTTTAAAAACTATAGATAACATTTTGTTACTTAATAAGGTAACTGTATTTTTGTAACCGAGTAAGCTATCAATGTAACCATATATATATATAGCAGTTCCTAACCATCTCTCTCTCTCTCTCTCTCTCTCTCTCTCTCTCTCTCTCTCTCTCTCTCTCTCTCTCTCTCTCTCTCTCTCTCTCTCCCTCTCTCTCCATTGTCTTGTTTGCGATGGGGCTATAATCCTTTTAATAGTGTATGAAATTTTAAAAAGGACTTACTTCAACTGGCTTGAACTACTTTGGTCGTTCCTTTTTTTGCACCTTGTGCTCTTGTCACATTCCCAGTAACTTTTTCTGGGCACATTGAATTGAATTCTGCGCGTTAATTTGTCGATTATTTATCGACTTTCTGTCGCGTTCTCCTGCAATACTTTTATTTGCTCGCGCAGCTGGAAAGCTGGGATACAATGAGATCAATAACTTCACTACAATACCTTCGAGAGATTAACACCCTTGATTGCAATTACTTGGCAATTTCACACCCTCTTTAGTTTAGTAACCTTGACCTAATGAATAGACGTGTTATAAGTTTAACAATGGTCCGGAGCTTTCTTTAGCAATGGTATATTTGCATATAAGCTCGTCGGCAAATAACGACTTAAAAACAATTGTTATCGAAAATTTCTGAGAGTTAGTTTGCTAGCGTGTGCTTGATTTAGTAATTGTGTTGGTGACTCAAGTCGCCGTATTTTAACAGCTGGATTTGAATCTCGCGGGTAATCACTTCAAACACTTTTTGTTGTTTTAGGTATGATAAATAGCTCAGACGAAGGGCTAACGCTCGAAACGTCAGCTTCTCAGCTTCATTTACGGCGATGACAATTTGTTTATCATATCTAATCATGAGTTTATTTCTACTCGCCGACGCGTTGAACTGTTTTTTTTTTTAAAACGATCCACCTCACTTTTTATTGTTGTTTTTTAATTGAAGGGAAAATTCGGGTTAAGACTTTCTTCTACCCAAACCGTCATCTCTAATGGCTCTGCGCTCGCGGAAGCTCGTAGACATTAAAACTGGCGAGAAGAGCGGCGAACTTACCGTCAGCCTGCTTAACCTTACCCCCTACGTCAAGCACAACACCCCCCCCCCCCTCCCCCCTTCGCTTGCGAAGATTTTTGAATTTCGCGCTCGGCAGTTCAGTCATGGGCTGTTGATCCCTGCCGGCTTTGTCTTTCAAACAAAGGCCATTCCTTATACGGAGGAGCCCTTTGTTAGATTAATTCGTGCTTGGATGATTTTGCCAACCCAAAGTTTGGCATCTTAAAAAGTTATACGGGAACTTGAACCTCGGGCGTTGCGTTGAGTTATAAGTTGTATGTCGTGTGACTGTCAGAGTCAAGCGAGCAGTGTTAAAACAGAACATTTCATGGTGTCAGAAGTTTGTAAAACCCCAAAAAACCATTATGGATTGTCTAAAACCTCCAAACGAAATGAACTTCTCGGCAACGGAAAAAAAACTCTCGGAACGATGGGTAAGATGGAAGCAGTCCATGGAGCTATTTTTGTCGTTGAGTATGCCCGGAAAGGAGGAAAAGGGTAAATTCTAAGCAGTTTTTTACATTATCGGCCAACAAGGTAGGAGGGATATTTACAACACCATGAGCTTTGCAGCAGACGAAGGGAACAAATCAACGCCGTTATTCAAGAAGTTTGATGATTTTTGTAAACCAAAACAAAACATCACCGTTGAGCGGTATAAGTTCAACACTCACATCCAAAAAACTGATTAAACGATTGGCGAGTACGTGACTGAACTCAAACTAATTGCTAAAAATTGTAGCTATAGGGAACTTGAAGACGATCTTATTCGTGACCGAATCGTGTGTGGAGTTAAGTTAGGGCAAATTAAAGAACGGCTACTGAGAGAGGAAGAACTAACACTAGAGAAAGCCATAAGGATATGCAGAGCGACCGAAGAGTCCAAGAAACAAATCAAGCTGATGCATGAAGATACACAAACCTCCATCCATAGAATTAAACAAGAGCAGAAAACGCAAAAGAAAGGAAAAGTATTCCCAAAATTTCCAAACAACAAAGAGCTGACAATCAAGCAGCAGTGTGGTAAAACACACCCAAAACGTCAATGTGTGGCGTATGGTAAGGAATGCCGAAAATGCGGTTAGCTAAATCATTTTGCTAAATTTTGTAGATCAGGTAAAAGTGCTCCAAAACATGTTGATGCAGTTAGCTGTCAAGAAACTGTTCATGATCTTGGAAAACTGTCCCTATGTGAACCAATATTTATTGGAGCTGTCAACCAAACACCCCCAGTGATTAGTGGTGATGATCTTTTGAAAACTATCACCATCAAGGGCGTACGCGTTAAGTTCAAGTTAGACGCAGGGGCACAAGCGAACATTTTGTCACTCCATTGTTAAGTCCGTCCCTGGGGTCCACATGAAACCAAACAAAACAGACACAAGCTAAACCAGTTACACAGGAGATTGTTTACCAACAGTGGGGCAGTGTTCGCTTCCATGTCAGGAGTTAGAGCTAGACTTCTTCGTAGTTAACACCAACCAGCCACCAATTTTAGGTCTCAAAGCCTCCTAAAAGCTTAACCTAATCAAGGTCGTTCTGAATATTGAAGCAAACAACACACTTACCAGTATGGCTAAACAGTATCCCAAAGTTTTCCAGGGCCTTGCTTGTTTGAGAAAACCGTACCATATTGAAGTTGATCCCTTAGTACCGCCGACGAAACCCCCCCCTCCCAGAAACCAGCAAGATAGGTTGAAAGAAACTCTGGATGAAATGGAAGCTAAGGGGTAGTAAGAAAAGTAGAAGAACCCACAGACTGGGTGAACTCACTTGTAGTTGTAGAAAACCGAAAACAGGAAAACTCAGAGTGTGTCTTGACCCCCGTATTTTGAACGCAGCCATAAACCGTGAACACTATAAGTTACCCACCATTGAAGATGTAACCACCCGTTTATCAGAAGCGAAACTTTTCTCGAAATTAGATGCAAACCATGGATACTGGCAGATACCACTTGATGAGGCTAGTCAGCTACTGACCACATTTAACTCGCCATTCGGGCGGTACTGTTTCAAACGAATGCCATTTGGCATCAAATCAGCACAAGAAGTGTTTCAGAAAAGAATGTCGCAACTATTTGGCGATCTAGAAGGTGTTGAAACCTATATAGATGGCATATTAGTCTGGAGCAAAACCCAATCCGAACATGACCAACGCTTGAGAAATGTCCTCAATAGATGTGCAGAAGTAAACCTTACACTCAACGCTGAGAAATGTAAACTTGGCGTTTCAGAAGTAACCTACATTGGTCACAAATTGTCAGTGAATGGAATTCAACCGGACCGAGCGAAGGTCAGAGCCATTAAGGAGATGCCTCCACCAGTTGACAAGAAAGGTGTCGAACGCCTACTTGGCACAGTCAACTACCTTGCAAAATTCATTCCCAACATGTCAACCATGACAGCCCCAATCAGAGATCTGCTAAAGAAAGAAAAAGAGTTCTGTTGGACCCAAGCACAAGAAACAGCCTTTGAGAAAGTGAAAGAAACCTTGTCAGAAAGTCCCGTTCTTGCCTTTTATGATGTCAATGAGCCAGAGATAGTATCATGTGACGCATCCAAATCGGGTCTCGGTGCATTGTTAATGAAGAACAACAAACCGATCGCTTACCCTTCCCGAGCGCTCACTGAGGCTGAAAACAGATATGCCCAGATAAAAAAGAACTTCTAGCAGTCGTCTTTTCATTAGAGCGATTCAACCAATACATCTATGTCAAACAAGTTGAGGTTGAGTCAGATCACAAACCCCTCGAGATCATAATCAAGAAACCACTCATGTCTGCATCCCCGAGATTACAACGAATGCTCCTGCGTCTACAAAGATACGATTACAAGTTGAAATACAAACCAGGAAAATAACTAATTCCACCTGACACTCTATCTCGAGCTTACGTTCAGAACACAACAAAAGAAGAGGACTTTGACGAGGAACTCTTCTGTTATGTACACAGCATTGTTGCCAACATATCAGCAACAGATCAACGACTTGAAGAGATTAAGACAGCGACCGAAAAGGATGAAACAATGCAGTCCTTGAAATCAGCAATCCTAGAAGGATGACTGGAGAAACAGTGCCAGGCACGCGAATCAATTCGAAAATGTTGGAACAATAGAGAAGAACTTTCTCTAGCTGAAGGAATCATGCTTAAAGGTGAGAAAATTGTCATTTCAGCATCGCTCCGTCAAGAGATGATTTACAGAATTCACACAGGTCACATGGGCATTGACAGATCAAAACAAATGTCATGTTTTGGCCAGGAACGGGGGAGGACATTGCTAAAAAATATCCAGTTGCACCACCAGCCTGTAGTATCGTAATTCTAATCCCAAAGAACCAATGGTTCCTGGTCCAATCCCAACAAGACCATGGGAAATGGTGGCGGCAGATCTGTTTTACTGGAACAAAACCGATTATCTCTTAATTGTCGATTACTACTCACAATTCGTGGAAATTCCAAAACTTCCTGACACTGCAAGTAAAACAGTCATTGCCCACACAAAATCAGTTCTTGCCAGACACGGAATTCCAACATAAGAAGTGACAATGGCCCACAGTACACAAGTGATGAATTCAAGCAGTTTGCCAAGCAGTGGGGTTTCACACATGTAACCATAAGTCCGTATCATCCGCAAGCCAATCGCCTTATAGAAAAATCATTTCAAACTATGAAAAAGCTCCTGAACAACGCCAAGCGTGATAACACAGACTCATACCTCAGTCTCCTTGAGCATCGAAACACACCAATAGACGGCGTAGCATCACCAGCACAAATTTCAATGAGCCGGAGATTAAGATCAACCGTACCAACAACAACAAAACAACTCAAGTCCCAAATTGTAAGTCCAAAGCTGATGAATGAGAAGCTGAAACAAAAGCAAAAAACAGCAGCAGAAAGCTCGATATGATGTTGGAGCACACCAACTACCACCGGTAGAGAAAGGAGAGGTACGTTTGCAAGTTCAAGGCCAATGGCAACCTGCCACTGTCACAGAAAAAGCTAGTACACTAAGGTCGTATTATGTTACTACATCAGACGGATGCATGCTCAGGCGAAACAGGCGTCACTTGATGAAAACTAATGAAAACCAAACAGAAACCACAACACATAAACCAGTATCTGCAGCCAGCCCACAACCAGCACCACATGACCCTCTGAAAGAAGAACGGAAGTCTGCGGAACAAAGCTACAACATTGGTGACCCACCAGATAGCGCTCCTACAAAAACCTCCAGTTGGAGAGAGATCGGGCGGCCCAAAACACGTTTGGACTATGTGTAGACTGAATAAGGGCTAGCGGCCTAATATCTGAACACTCCCTGTCAAACAGTTTTTGCAGTTACATTACTTAATATGTGTAGTTCCGTTTCTAGAATATTTGTTTTTTGAAAAAGAGGGAGTTGCACTATTTGGTCAGCGGTTGCTGAAAAAGTTATACGGGAATGCGTTGCATTGAGTTATAAGTTGTATGTCGTGTGACTGTCAGAGTCCAACGAGCAGTATTAAAACAGAACATTTCAGTTTCCTACTACAATGCTTGTTGACTTCGAAAGACTTTAAGTATTTTTGTAAACTTTAGAACAATTCCAGTACTGATTTGATAGCATAGATGCCTTAAAACTGCATTACATTTGGCTCTAAACGCAATTACCTTTTTTTAATAGCACAGAAACTTGAAGTTTGTTTGAAATTCACAGAAACACGCATCGCTGAGCTAAGTAAGAATTTGTCGAGTGTTTATGTTTTCAAAATAAAAATTGCAAAGCAGTTACTCCCGCATTTACAATCGTTTTGTTTTCGTGGATGCGAAATTCCTCTTATCGGGAAAATCTCTGTCTTTGTAATTTGTCAGGCAGTGCACGTGTGCTGTCGCAATTTGGTTAAAGTAATTTGTAACTGATAGCCGTCCTAAAAATCCTAAGAAAGTAGCGCGTTCACCAGCTTTTGTTTTGGTTTATATAATCTTATGGAAAAAATATGGCTTCTGACATCCTCAGAAAACGAACTACAAAGCAAATCATCAAGACATTTATTTACCAATAAGACCTATGACGATATTTTGCTACATGTATGTAGACCTTAAACATGGCAAGAAAATACTTGGGAGAAGTTATTACAAACTGCGACAGTATGCTATTACAAATTGCGACAGCTCACACTATTACAAAGTGCGATAAAACGCTACTACAAATTGCGACAGATACACTTTTACAAATTGCGCTAACCGCTGTTACAAGTTGCGACAGGGTGTTTTAGATTATTTAGGATTTGTGGCACCCCAATAACCCTTTAAGTACTTAACATTAAAACTAAAATTCTTACTCTGCCATACAACTGGCCAACGAGCTCAAACAATTCATGTGTTTGATATTGAGGTCCAATTCAAGAACTGAACAACAGGTACCGAATAACAGTGCAGAATAAATTGAAGCAGATAAAACCAGGGAAGCATTTAAAACCGGTAGCACTTATTGCTTTTAAGGAAAATGGGAAGCTCTATGTCGTACAGCGTTTAAAATAGTATCTATTCGTACACAGCAGCTATTAAGGAATGGACAGACACAGCTTGTTTTGAGCTACCCAAAACTTCACAAACCAATAGCTAAGCACACGGTCCCTAGAGGGACAAAATTTGTCTTGGCATCTGCAGGTGTTGGTATTGTTCACAATAAGCACAATACCAGGCCTGCTTCAACATCTCATTGTGAATCTAAAGGACTCAATTTAGTTGATATAATGACTACAGCAGGGTGGTCTAATACAAGCACCTTTTAAGTTTTATGACAAGCCAATAGACTCTGAATCAACTTCTTTAAGTACTACAGTATTATCTGGTTGACAGAGATTGTGTTTTCATGCAGCCTTGTTGGGTTCAAACAAATGAATATTCAACACAGTGTGTTTATGAAGCAAAAAGAATTACAAAATTAAACGAGACTTACGTGTAAGTTGATGTTTGATTGGAATTCTATGAAGTCATCAGTCAGAAACGAAAGAGTCCTTCGTACTAGTTCCTGCATCACTCACATTGAAGACTGACTAGCAATGCGCATGCGCATCTCTTGTGACTCCTTTGTTTCTAACAGATTACTAGATAGAATTTTGATCAAGCTTAATTTTACAGGTAAATCTCGTTTAAACTTGTAATTTTCCTGCACGGGAAACTTCGCTTATAGGTGGCAATCACCACGAATGTTTTGACGGTTTTTTCGGAACTTAGATTTTCGTCTTTTTCTGGTAGCCTTTTCGCCCGGATCCTTTTTAAGCATTTATTTTTTTGTTTACCTCCTCCTTGATGTGTTCGTACTTCTTCCTACAACTTGAAAATTGGACTAGAAATATTTTTGAAAGCTATTTTCAATAGCGCGGGAAGTTAACGTAATAGTGATTGCTGATTGGCTGCTGTAACAGAATATATAGAGATCGTTTTATTGGCTGCACTCAGACAAAGGGATAGGGATAGGGATGTTATGCTCGGGTAAACAGCCGTTCGCGGGGGAGGAAACAGAAACCACGACGGCTACGAAGGAAACTACGTGTTGAGTTGCTCTCTACTCGTTTTGCCGCTGTTTTCCGTAAGTAAAGTTGCTTTTTTGACACTTTGCTATTGCTCGCGAACATGCAGCTTATACAAAGCATTAAAGGTGAACTAGAAACCTCTCTAAAATATTATCGAGCCGACATAATGATCAGCTTTCGACAGTTGCGAATATCAGTTGTTACGAAAGAGGAAACTCTTATGAAGTTGTTAAGCCACTCAGTACGAAACCTTTCGGTAGTTTATCAATACTTTAATAAATCAATAACACACCGATACATTAAATTACAGTACAGTTTAAAATGGTGTTTACTCTGCTGAAAGTCTTCTGTCCAAGTCCAAAGCTGCATATGACTTCATTGTTAATAAACTTCGATCGCTTGCTATATTTCACTGCCAGAGTGGCGATGGAGTTGATGATGATCAAGATGTTTCAAAGACAAGTATATATTTAATCCTTTAACTGCATAACAAATTAGATAAAGCGTTTTTAGTGAGAAATAAAAGCTTTTCTTTGAAGGTGAGCTTGAATTTTTGTTAATTGTTTTCTAAGAGGTTCGTTTCCACTGAATGTAAAGATTGTTTGCCAGAACAAGTAGAACAAAACACTTCCTTGGCTTGGAACAAAACAAAACAAAAACTAAACATCCAAACTCTAAGTGAATCAGTGTATCTACAACTACACATAAGGCCAACTAGAAAAACTAATAGGCTCTTGTTGAATTCTTTAAATGAAAGCTCAAACTGACAGTGAATAATACAGGTATCAATGTTTTGACAGAGCGGGAGGGGAGACTATTGCAAATTTTACCCCAGAGTGTGAATCTTTGAAATTGAAAAAATAACAATAGCAACTTCTTCGTTGCTCATTGTCTTGCCCTTGTTATTACATTGATTACTGCCCTTTCGAAACCCAGCTGACATATTCAGTATGTATACAAATCTTTAAGCTTACTAGTAGGGGATCGGACGTCTTACATTCCTCACCATGATGCCATTAAAATACTCAGAAAACTCTCTTCAAGAATTTTGAAAAGTATTCTGAACCAAAATCTATGAGTGAGTAGTTCATAGAGCATTTGATTACTTAAAATGTGACAACACGGAACCATACCATAAGACACAAAGGGCGACTCAAATGTTTAGGCAAGCAGATATTTTCAAACAGGTAAAATTTTATGGTTCAAAAGTTAGCCCAATCAAGTTAGGGTACGTCCGAGCAAACCAGTGAAGCTAACATCATTAAGAGTCAACGACTGTTAAAATCGAGAGTGCCGCGACAGTTCTAAAAGATCGAAATTTCAAAAACCTTTCTGAAATAACCCCTATAGTGAGACATTTGCTGTAGTCCAATTAAAAGTTTCAAGAGCGCTTTAGTTTTTTCAAAATTAAGAAAATGAAAAGTGCCGAAAACACCTCTGCCAGCGCCTGTGTCGGTTTAAAATTTCAAGAAAACGATGGGCTTTCTTTTAGCGAGTACAACAAAACGCGTTCAGTCATATTTTTTGACACATTTCAGAATTGCGCTTGTTGCTGCACTAGTTTGATTTGAGAAACATGATAGTTTCAAACTATTTGAGCAGTTAGAAAAAACCCGATTGAAGAACCCGTGGGAACAGGCCAAAAATAGTCAACTTGGCTAACACTTTTCAAAATTGAAATTAGAACCATTTTAAAGCACACAATTAATATTCTTTAGTGTGAAATAAGCTAATCCGGCCCGTAAAAAGTGTTTGTTGAGAACTAAATATGCGGAGTCCATAGTTTGCCTCGTCGTCGGTAGACAGTTACAAGCTTTTCGTTACCAAGGTGATTTTGACGAAACTTCGAAGCCTTGTCTATTTCAATTTTGCCGGTTGCAAATTCGCGGCAATCCATAACATAGCCCTCTAGTCATTTTCCTAAAAGTTAACCGCTCAGAACAAAAACAGAAAGATATCTAAACATCATGTCTATTTATATTAGACTTATTATTAATTCAACTAGGACAGTATAACGACATGATCGATACTATAAAAACAATGAAAAAATAAAACAAAATAGTATGAAATCAATCTCTCCTAAAAATATCTAGCCCGAACTTTTAAATCTCTTATCTTTGTTTTTCTCGAAACTACCTCGAAAGTTATTCATCCCCGGATTGATGAAATGTGCAGCTCAGCTAGCTCAAAAGAAATCCAGTGCTTACATAAATAAAAATAAAATAAAATAGATTAAGCGGTTGTCGAGAATTTCAACAAAGAATGTCCTTTTACAATCTTGAATGAAACTTGTGCTTTCAAACAAACAGAGCGTTAACAGTCCGCACAAATGCACACTGTATTCAGATGTTACTGTTGCTTTGATACCCAATATTCACCTCCCACTAAAAGTATACCAAACAAATAGAAAATTAAGAACAGGTATCGTTCTGTTAGTTCATACGTTATGGGAGAACCATCTGTCCGAATAACTTAAGATTTCTTAAATATAATACTTTCACCTTTTAATAGCTAGGCTGTCCCTAACTAAACTCTCTGATGGACACCATTTTACTTTATACTTTGAGCATCAGATTTATTGACACGCTAACACCAAACAACTGACTTTTTTGCTCGCTCTTTACGAAGGGTAATATAAACAACGCTTCTCTAAAAAATAACCACACTGAGAGCTTTATGACGTGACTTTACATAGCTGTTCGTGCCAGTTTCATATACAACGTGTATTTACGACGGCAAAGTAGAAATGCCCAAAACTGCTGATTTAAGTGTAAACATCATTACGCTTTGACATATGGTTCGCTAAAAGATTATATTATATATTAAAAGGCTAAAATGTTTAAAGTTTTAAAGTTTAAAATATGTACGACAGGAAGGTCATCTTCTCTATTTATCTGAAGATGACTTTAGTATCGAAAACGTTCACATCATAAACTTGAAAAATTTTAAAAGCATTTTAGGCATTTAATATATATCATTTCTTACGTTTTTTAAAATTGCTGAAAGTCAGTGCACAAATTGATCATCCAGTTCAAATTGCAGAATTTCGGAACGTGTCGACTTAGCTGATGACGGAAATAAACATAATTTTTGTAGTTGCTTTTTAACTTAAACTACTAAATCGAAAGATATAATCATTGTTGTTGTTGTTGTTTTTATTGAAGAAAGTGGCCCCGGTTCAAATCATTATTTATTTCGCTTGGTTGTACTTACTTCGGCACTGTTACTTTGCTAACGGTACTAAATATTCCCCAGGCGGCGGAGTAAAATTATTACCGATCCTTCAAGGGATACTTTTTACGGGCCGGCTTAGCATTTTTCACACAGAAGAATATGGACAATCTGTTTTAGTACATACCAGCTCGACTGCGCGCTATTTGATTGGTTTAGAAAAAGTTGATGTGAGACAATATTTACCTCCGAAATAGTAGATTATGACATCCAAACAAAATGGCGGACGCTTCGCGTCCGTTTCGGATCCCGATACGGAAAGAGTTTGCTCTGAAAACACGGGAAATTTAAAACAGCCTAAAGCCTTCGGCGCTCAGTAGAAATTCTGCCAGTATCCACCTCACTTGCAATAGAATAAGTATTAAATAGTTTCAGTTTCGAAAAGCGTCTGCCAGTATAATTTTTCCGGCCTAAAGTTGGCTATTTTTCAGCCTGTTCCGGCAGTCCCAGGGATTCTTCAAATGGAGTTTTTCTAACTGCTCAAATAGTTTTAAAACTGAAGATGGTCAGAGACATGAAAGAAACATGTTTTGCAAACTGAAATTGTTTCTAAAACCAAACTAGTGCAGGAGCAGTAAGCACAATTACGGTGGCCCACAAGTGTCACGGCAAAAAGAAAACCTCACGGCCAATAAAACAAAATTCGTGGCGGAGGCAAAAACTTTCGGCGGAAGTTAAGGTTAGATAAACATCCCAGTTTTCTTTGCGGACCTAAACGTACACAAATTTAGACGAACTGATAACGAAGATTTAAGTATAAAGAATTTTGCATGAGCCTTGGGAAGTGCAACAGCCGTGAGATTAGTTTAAGAACATTGAACAGGCGAATCAAGAGCTACGGGTTAAAGAGAAGCTAGGTTCATGCTGAAAGTGACATTGATCGTTTAAAAGAAGAAACCAAACGAATGGTCGATGGCACCGATTGTCTGAATTATCGTGCTGTGTGGCACTCTAAATTTGAGAGGCATGCATGGGCATAGGGATTTTTCGATTCGTTGAGCACTTTTTTTCCACGTCAGTAAAATAGACCCCCAAAAAACAGCGAAAAGAAGAGCCAACCGACTTTCAGTCATACCTGATACTCCTTTGCGCACTGATTTTCAATGTTGCGAAATTGTTAGTATTTTCGTTCGCATGTTGTCTAAGCAATTCGCAAGTGTAATTAGAAATTGCTGAAGTCCACTTTCTTCCTTTTTTTATAAAGTAAAAAGTTAGGTCGTCATTCTACATAAGTTTATTTTAATGTCTTTTCTGACTGCCATAAGTTTGAGGTCAGCAATTACTTCTTTTTGCCAATGATTTTGGAGATAACAAGAAAGAACTAAATTTTTAGAAAGATTTAGTTCAAAGCTCCAGAGAGAGCACTTGGAGGTGCAATAAAGGACATCATAAAAAGGTGTTATTATTTATTATAATTCATGACGAAAAGCTACAAGTAAAAACAATTGAACTTTTTTTGCGCCAGCAGCTTCAGACGTTGAGTCAAACAAACTTTACATCTTTATTTTTCACTGAATTGAATGATTTATTTGGGCAACAATGAGCTTTAGCAAACCCTAGTATATAAAGCTATTCGACTTTTTCTGAAAGAAATTCATCTTTGTTGTCCACTAGGTTTTTCATTTGAAAACGTTTTCCATTTCCAAAGGACGCAAAAGCCTTCAGTTGAATGAAAAAATAATCGCAGCAATGGCCAGCAGGAAAGAGCTTTAATTCAAAAAGTTTTTAACTTACGAAAAGCCAGTGAAAATTGAACGCCAAAGTCAGCAAAACAAGTGACAGTCGGCCAGCTAAGCTATATGGCCATGCATGTCCAGTCAACGTTATGTCGCCATTCCACCAAATGTATCTATTTCCATCGTAGGTTTTACTTCTGCCGCGAGTTTTTTTTCTTTGCTGTGAGCTTTTCTTTTTTTGCCATGACACTTGTGGGCCACCGTACACAATAGGTGAATATTTGTGTCAAAGAATATAAACGCGTTTGGTTGTACGCGCTAGATCTGTTTCGTAGGTCGTGGGTTACAATCCCACCGAGGTCAGAGATTTTTTTCTTTTTCCTTTGTGTGGGTTCGTGGAGTTCTCTGCACATTGATACTGTAGATCAGCGAAACTAAGGCCTCACTCGAATCTATATGTAGTAAATTTGTACATGTAAGGAAGTGTTGTTCATTGCTTCTCAATAATAAGAAAACTCAAATTTCAGTTTGGCCGGTACTTAATAAAATGGTTTTACGACTTAGTTAGCCCTGGAAATATAACAACTTTTTTTTCGTAATTTTTGCTGTTTACAACCCACTTACTCAACAGGTGAACCAACATTCGTGTGCAGCAAATCTCGTATCAGCCAATGAGGGAGTAGAAAGCCGGGCAGTTCGTTAGTAACGCTAGAAGGTGTTTTAGTCCTCTTAGTTGAAAATGTATAAAAAAGATAAAAATTTTCAATTTGTTTGTGGTTGCCGTCTGGGAAACTAACAATTGTTGAAGAAGAAAAAGATTATGAACCTCAACTTTATCATTTTATTTTTGTTTGCTGGGACTGACTTCGTTCACTGTCGTCCTTGGTCGAAAAATGAGGTAAGAGATTATTTTTCAGTACAATGCAATACAATACAATAATCGTTAATTAACGAGGGTAAACATTTTAACCTCATTTACCTAATGAAGTTTTCTAACATATGGCCTTTAAAAAGAAAAAAAAGTACATTTAGATTATAATTGTAAATAATTGAAAAGGTAAATTTCTAAATTGAAAAAAATAAAAACCATGCTGTAAAAGAAGCTTAGAAAAAAATTGAAATGATACAATATGAATCCGATCTAATTATACAAACAAGGAACCATTATATAAAAGACGTTGGTTATAGCTTTCTGTTAAAATGCAACTTCAAAATATTAAAACTTAATTTACAATTACCAGAATACTATGAAGAATGTCTTACTATTTGGAAGGCACTGCAGCCACTTGCTGAAACAAATGATAGCATAGTTAACGAATACATATGGAACAACCAACAAATTCTAATCGAGACTAAAACAGTTTTTAACAAAAGGTTAAGGCGCAAAGGTGTTTTGAAAGTTAATGATCTGTTAAGTACACATGGTTGTTTTATGAAAATGAATGAACTTTTAACCTTGGGATTCTCATTCATAGAAGCTTTCACATTAATATCTTATATAGACGCTCTTCCGTCACAATGGCGAAAAACACTAAAATATACAAGAAGAAAAATTAACTTAGCGAATGATGAAGAAGCACAAATTTTATTAAGTACAAAACCAACCAAAATAACAAAATTGACGCAAAAACATGTTTGTTTAGAGCTAATACCAAAACTCACTAGTACACCTACTGCACAAAAGCGATACTCAGAAGTGTATCCTGATAACAAATTTGAGTGGGATAAGCTCTATAATATAGATATATATAGATACAGCAACGAGACAATTTCTGTATAAAATATTTCACCGAATACTATACACAAATCAATTACTGTACAAAATGAAGATGATCAATGCATCAAAATGCACTTTTTGCAACATAAATGAAGAAACAGTTGAACATTTATTATTCTCCTGCAACCACTCAAACTTATTCTGGAAAGAAGTATTTAAATGGTTTACATGCAGAAATTAAACTATTTTTACATGACGTTTCTCTTTTTGAAACAAACACTATACTAGGTATCTTAAACTGTAAAAACTTTTAAATAATTAATCATCTAATTATTATCGGAAAACAAGTGATTTACTATGTAGAAATCAAAACGTTAAACCAAATTTCCATATTTTTCAGTCAGCTATCAGAAGAATATTAAAAACTGAATTGAATTTAGCACAAAGGAGAGGAGCTTTGGACAGTTTTAATGATAAATGGAATGTAATAATAACGAAATGGTTGCAAGATTTTTAAAGAAAAGATTATTCTTTCCTTTTTCTTTGCATTATATTTATTTCCAATTTGTTGTAAAAAGTCAATCATTGTAATTTGATGTTATGTAATACTGAACTTATTGTATTGTTATTTGATGTACAAAGTAAAAATCTTTCTATTATAGATCATTGCAATTTAAAAAAAAAACAAGGAAGCGTAAAAAAGACGTCATTCTAATTAATTAAAAGGGCTGGTTATGGCAGCAAAGTTCTTCCAGGTGAGAGTTGGTTTGAAGCTTGGGGAGAAATACCTCCTCAAGTTTACGTTTTATAAGACACTGAAAAGCCTGGCGAAAGACGAAAGCAAAGATAAGAGAGGACACAAGGTTTTTGACGTCCAACTGAGCGAATTAAAGAGCAAATAAGCTTTTGGGCTTTTAGCTAGAGCGCGAGGATTTCTTAAAGAAAAACCTCTTCCGTAGAGAGAGCGGCCAGCATTCAGGAATAACCAGAGCAGAAAAAAATAGTTGCATTTTTTTTTTACATTTCAATTGGTCGGCGATCCATTTCAACTCAGAGGAAAGATCGTTCTTGTAGTCAGCGGAGAGAATGATACGAGCAGCGCGTTTCTAAAGACGTTAAGGTTGCAAGAGAAGAGTTAATTTGCGGACAGGACCCCCCGACGTAAGAGCTAAGTGTAAGCAAGCATGTAGTGTAGAAGCTGAGAGAGCCAGACCAGAGACCAAGGCATGGGCTCAAAATCTGGAATATTAAAAAATGAAACGGCGGTTGTAACGAAGAGATCGCGACTAGGTATCAATAAGCTGAGCTCAAATAAAAAGAAGAACAAAAGCATCAGTTTAAGGTTTAAATAATTTCAGTTGATACTTTAGCTTTTATATTTCACTCGTAGCCAATGTATCCTGGAGCCCGTAGTGGGGCGTGTGTGTCAGGATGCTGTGAAACAATTAACTGATACAATTGTCGAAGCGCATCGTCAACATTCATTAAGAGCTGGATAGTATCTAGCCTGCCTGCGAACAGGCTCTCATATAGGAGGCTAGATAGTATCCTTCGGAGCCTGCGAAAGATCTTCTGCGAAGGTCTCCGGGCAAACGGGAGTTTCGAACAGAACCAAAAATGTAAACATTTCATGACCAGATTGCTTAAAGAAAACCAGTTCTGGACCTCCAAGAATTGAAGGCAGGAAAATGATCGCTCAAAGACAAAGGAATTGTGCCAGAGACGCTAACAAATTTCTTAGGAAACCCAAATACAGTATGGTCAATTATTGAGTTAAAGGTTGGTCTTGTTGTTGCTTAAGTTAGCTGTTCTAGTCCAAAAGACTGAAAAGTGTTTTAAAATTCAATGACGTGACCACTACCGGCGGTCTGATTTAGTTAGCATACTCTCGGTAAACTGATATGGTAGCAAGCGTTCGACGTGCAGAAGGCCCGCGGTAAACAAAGCAAACTAAACCGAAGGCTTCGAACGTGTAAAATGCAATTCTAACCAAATGCATTCAGCTCCATCCAATTCCAACTCCTTGCGCCTTTGGACTTGCAAATGCGATGGAAAATACATGACTAGCCCACCTCCCGAGCCAACAGTACAATCCGATTTAAAGACTCTGTAGCATTCCACAGACAGAGCAGTTTTAGCCCAAGAACTAGCAAGGAATGTTTCACGGACACCAAGCACAAGATTTCAGCGACTATTTTGGCGAGCAACAGATGATAAATTAAGCTTCCGGATTTTCATCAGAACTGTTGTAGAGAAATGTAAATCAAGTTGACAAGAAGATAAGGTGACGGTAAAATCAAGAGTTTAATCTTTGGTTGACCACTCAAATTCAGGACTGTCAAGGTAGTTTTGAAAAGTAGGACGAGACGTCTGAAGACATGTGTGTGACTTTCTTGGTGTCAACTTTTGATAAGACACGCAACACGGAAGTCGGTTGTGCTAATGACTAAATTGGGAAGACAACAACTGAACAAGAGCTACACGAATAACAAAAAAACGACTAACAAAAAGCCGTTAAAAGAAAAATGTAATCACAGAACAAATCTGGAAAAAACCGAAGTGAAATATAACTTCAAAAAACTTGATGAAAATAACGACTTTCTTTATGACAAACATGTTTCGGCAGTGCTTACTGCCATCGTCAGCGCATTTAATTTACAATTACTTTCATCAAGTTGATCACAGAGTTTATGCTATACAGAACTTCAAAAAAGGGGGAAACAGTAAGTCAGATAAACTAACGAAAAATAAGAAAATTCAATTTCAATTGCCCTTACCGACAAGTGAAGTGAGGCGAAACGTCACCTAAAAAGAACTGTGGAGTAAAAAAAAAAAAATGAAAAAAACACAAAGAAACAAAATTACTGAAAAAAGAAACTAAATTTGAAAATTTAATAAATAACTAAATATTATTAAATTATTTAACTTTGTGACCTTAACTACGTCAGTTTTTATGTATAAAGTCCATAACAAGTTATAACCATTTACTTTCGATCCCTTTTTCACACATGTCAGTAAAATTCATAGCTATAACACGAGAGCAGCACAAAAACAGTGTTTTAGCTACCTAAGGCTAGAACAAACTTTGCCAAATTCAGTATAAGACTTCAGGGACCTAACATTTGGAACTCAATTAATCATCAGAATAAATCTACTTCTATAAATCAGTTTAAGAAAAAGATTTTAAAAAGATTATTAAGTGGTAACTCTGATTTTCGGTCAATAACCAAATTTCCAGCGTTCTGATTGGCTGAACTTAGGTCAATAAGCTACCGTA
>JANVCF010095548.1:0-12335 GCA_025388745.1 Hydrozoanthus gracilis
GGCTCCCCATGTGAGTCTCTGTAGCTCAGTGGGTAGAGCATCTGACTGGTAATCAGAGGGTTGCGGGTTCGATTCCCTCAGTGACTCGGCTCCCCATGTGAGTCTCTGTAGCTCAGTGGGTAGAGCATCTGACCGGTTATCAGAGGGTTGTGAGTTCGATTGCCGTCAGTGACTCGGAACTTTTTTCTGAGCTTTCAACTTGTGAATAAATAATAAAAACCTTTTGTTAGATTTGTACGAATACTGAAACAAAGGGTCTAGCACACGCACACACACGCGCGCTCCGGCTGCCAGACACGCTTCGATAAAGACAGGCACATTGACAGATACCTATAGTCACACAGACAGACACCTGTAGTAAGGCAAATATCAACTGTGACACGCAGAGATCGTTTTAAAATAAATGACTAACAGTGAATGACGTCAGATTTTTGTTTATTGGCCCAAGAAGAGGCCGCCCTAGTAGCAGTACTAGTACTAGTTGCAGTTAGTCGTGCAAAAAGACACCAACGTGTGAATGAATAGCAAACTTAAAGGCGAAGCTACATGTTCCCTCCCAGGCAGACGATCCCTTCACAGCCATAGGAACGTTTTCACAGGAACTGGACTCACTCACGGTAATTGCACAGCACTCTTCTGCCTGCTGACCATTTGTACATAAACTGCACTGGAAAACTCGCTCAAGAAATATAAGTCAACCACCGCTCTTTCATGCCCTTCCCTCTCATATCTGCCCACTCGCTCAGCAAACATTGTTCCTGCATGCACATGTTGACTTGTTCGGCTACAGTGAGTTTATACGAAGTTATTTTTTTTGTATTTTGTGGTCATAATTCCACCTGGTAATAGAGTTAAAATTGGTACATTTTATTTTAAAAAACTTTGAGATCATCTTCAGAGTAAAAAAGATGTAAATGTCCTCTGTGTAGTTTGCCATTCTTGCGTTTCACTCCCTAGAGTGACCAAAGACAAAAAATGAAGGGGCCATGTCAGGACGGGGAGTCAGGATGGCCGAGTGGTTAGCACTCGTGCCACCAACCTCTGTGGACTCGGAATCGAATCCTGGGTTTGCAAGTGGGCTAAGATTTGTCGATCTTCTTCTGACTCCGAGGATTTTTCTCCGGGTTCTCCGGTTTTCCTCGCTCCGCAAAATCGACTTTCACACCAAGATCTGTGCCGTCGAGCGACTAAACAAAAGCCACTGGCTTTGGAGAATGAGCAACCACTCCCAGCGTAAAGAAGATAAACAAAGTTAGTTTAGTTTATGTTAGTTCCCTAAAGAAAAGAGATCATCAAAGTTATTTTGTGACCAACATGGCCGCTGCGAGATCGAGTGAAAAGCAAGAACAACCAGGGCCAAAAATAAATAAATGATTGACTAAAAAATACAGAAATGCAACTAAGTAATAAGTTTATTGCCCAAAAGATCATATTTACAATCCTGCTTGGCCATCGCACTCCTTTTCCTAGCTCATACATCAGCTGTCTATTTGGGGTGTTTTTAGCATCTTGATGTATCGTTTTACGAGTGTTGATGGAATTATAACTAGATTGGTTATGATAGTCTTAATTGAGTGAGAAAAAAGAACATCGCATTGATCGACCTTTTTGCGTCCTTAGCACATGCTGAGTCAAGACTCCAACATGCGGAAGGGAGTGCAAATTTGAAGAACTGAGATCCGTAAAACAACCGCAGAAACTTGCAAGTAACCGATTTTATCATCGCCAAGGGTGTGCCTGATGTGCTTTATCGTACAGCTAGAGTCAACGATGGAGATGCATTTAATCCGATTCCAAAATCGAAAAATTTTAAGATGTTATTTCATTCTCCTAACTTTCATAGGTAACAGGACCAAGAAACATAAGTTTTTGACGAATTTTTTCAACTTCAACGGTGCCCATTTTTAGGATTCGAGTATTGGTCAATTTTTTAAATTATATATTCCAAGATACTATATTTTCGAAATATCCAGTGATGTCACCTCCCAAAGTATTTTAGCTGCTCAGCAAATAAATGGCGGCTATACTCTCGAATTGGCAGTCTGGTTTTCCATCCGAGAATGTACAAGCGGCCAACTAGAATTACCAGCTTCATCTTCTTTGTATTAAACAGACACCAGAAGTTGAGGCAAAATATATGTAAAAATGAAAGCTAAATTATTTTCATCCCAACTGACCCCTTTAGGTCTAGAGTTAAATACTAATCACGTAAGCCAGAGACGCTTTTTCCAAGATAGTTGCGTTTAAACTTAAGGACGATAAGAAGCAGAAATCTATTTTTGTTAGGGGAGTATTTTATAAAAATAAATTAAGATAAAGGAATTAAAGAATGCGGATATTTCATCAGAGTCGTTTGAAATGTTAAATATGGTGCAATTTGTAAGGGTAACTGCACGATTTCGTTCTACTTGGAATGAACTGGCATGAGTGGGTTTTTGAAAAGTACCAAATTGCATGACCCCGTGAACTTGTTAAAAAACTTATGTATGAGAGGGATTTATTACAAAATTGAACGAGAAAAGTCATGTGATTGCTTTTTAATAAAAATACACAACAAAATTACAGAAGAGTTCTCATCAGTATGAAAGGAACCAAGGTCGAAGTTGAAACAACAGTAAAAGTAATCGAGGTTGAAATCACAACCATATAGTCGCCTTCGTAATCATAATCGTGATTGTTGTATCGTTGTCGTTGTCAGAATTGCATCGTATTCGTAGTAGTTGTTGTCGCGGCAGTCGTAGCAATCGCACTCCAAGTCTTAATCGTATTCGAAGTTGTACTCAAAATTGCGTTCGACGAAGAAGAACGCATCCTAATCTTGCCGTTGTTCGCGGGCTCAGGCTTGATGCCATCCTTCACAGGAACGTAAATCGTACGTACGGACGACCGCCTTAAACTGCCTCGACTTCGTGCGAACGTGATGGTTTGCTGACTAATATCGACTAGCTACGTGTTTCGACGTCGTGTGGTTGTGTTTCGCAATAATTTAATTTAGAAACTGTTGCGTATAAATATGAGTGAAGCTGTTTATAAAAACTCACTCAAAATCCCAGTTGTTTGGCTGGGTTCACCATGATTTGTGGTCAAAGCAACAATCAAAGTCCAAGTTATTTGGCTGGGTTGACCGTGCTTTGATGTCCAAACAACATTATGAGAGTTAACAAAAGTAACGGCCTCTGTACACTCGTAATTGGTGCTCTACTGTCGAACGCACTTAACTGATCTTTGATTACTTCTAGTTGTAGTCGTAGAGTAATTATCTTTGCACTGTGTTTATGAAAAACAGCACTGCTCTCAAATCAGAATCGAGTTTTTTTTTATTACTAGATTGAAATCAAAACGATTACGCGTGGCGCAACATAATTTAATTACTTTAATTTGTTAATATTTAGAGTTCGGCATCTTGAGAGAAGTTTAAAACCCAAAGAATAACCATTAAAATTTTTATGATATAGAAGACTTGTTGCTTCTGTGACTTTCAAACTCGTTTTTAGTCTCTCCGCTTTCCGACGAGACTATCGCCCTGTCACATTTTGCATTAAATTTCTCACTGTTATGTAGCCGTAGTTAAACACACCTATTAGTCCGTTTTCAGAGTTCATGCGGCATTTCATAAGCATTAAAAAATTCAAATAAAAAGACGGGTTAAACCAACTAAAAACATCTAAAAAACAAAATTTTTACTCAGATACAAAGCCGAGTACTTCCACTCTGTTTCACCCAAAGAAAGTTGAAATCTGTTTTTAAAACCCAAAGTAGACAAAATTATATACTATCGTTGCCCGTCTGGTCAATAGCTGAAATCTCCGATAACATGGAAGCCCATTGCTAGCACCATAAGATATACCACTTGAAATTTAAAAAGTTTATCTACTCAGAAATAGGTATCAGTTTTAAAAATTGCGCATATGCCCCCTTAAAATCTTGCGGCGTAGCAGCTTGGGTTCAGATTTTTAGCACCTTGGTGCCAGAATCCTTCTTTTGTTTGAGCATAAAACGACTAAAACTCAAATTAACGGATAATTTATCAATGGCTCTGTTTCGTCCAACGTTGCAAATGTCATAGAAGGACAAAGTGGGAACTGTCGTTTCTGCAGTTTACGCATTTACACGTTTTCTCGTTTCCCCATTTACTACATATTAGCGCACCTAAATGCAGTTGAAGTCGATCGTGATCAAAACACTAGACTTGCTTTAGTGAAGAGTCGATCTTCGTGAAGCCCGTACGACCAGCGTGTTATCTGTAGCTCAGATTTTTTTGCGAAGTTTGAGTATCGAAGAATTATCACTTCGAAGCCAAACCTCGACGCTCATGTACGGCGCCTTGTAACAGCCGATACTCGGGCTTGGAATCG
The DNA here is from genome assembly GCA_025388745.1 of Hydrozoanthus gracilis. Taxonomy (NCBI): domain Eukaryota; kingdom Metazoa; phylum Cnidaria; class Anthozoa; order Zoantharia; family Hydrozoanthidae; genus Hydrozoanthus; species Hydrozoanthus gracilis. The sequence goes on from JANVCF010095548.1 coordinate 4,356, forward strand.
AACTCGGTTGTTACGGCCCAGCTGCTAGTAACAGCCTTCCTTCCAGCTCTCATCGTGTGGAGACGCACCCCGCCGCGCTGGGATTCTCCTACAGAATAACATACTCGCGTGTTAGTAGCATAACCACAGAGTTACAGTTTCGAGAAAGTTTGCTGGAATGGTTTACAGAATTTGAGCCTTAAAAAAGCCTTACGCGTACAATGTAAGCAGAAGGAGTTCGGGAGAGGACTTAAGAATCAATGGGAAAAAGGAACAATGAAAGAAGAAGAATGGTAATGGGAAAGTGGGGCTAGAAAGGGAATGGAATGCGATTGACAAATAGGACTGCGAATGGGAAAACGGGACTGGGAAGGGTGAAGCCAAGAAATCAATGGGAAAAAGAAACTAGGAAAGGAGAAGACTGGAAATTGGAAAGTGAGACTAGGATAGGAATGGCATTGGAATGAGAAATAGGACTAGAAAGGGAGAGTACTGGGAATCAATGGGAAAAAGAACTAGGAAAGGAGAACGCTGGGAATGGGAAAACGGAGCTAGAAAGGGAATGTAATGCGATTGAGCAATGGAACTGGGAAGGAGAGGACTGGAAATGGGAAAATGGGACAAGGGAGAGAGAATGAGGACTGTGAAGTGGGCATGGGACTGGGAGGAGAAAGGCTTATTTGCTTATTCCGCGTTTTTGTTATTACCACAACAACACGTACCTTGGAGCTGCAAGTTTACTCCCCCGGGGTACGACGGGAGATTCTGACTTGGCACCAAACCTTGCTGGTGACATGGAACGCCGGCCACGAGGTGAAGCTGAGCCCGCATTACGCGTGTCAAGCGCATTGTCCGAGTAAGAAGTTCGCGGTTTGACTTGGCCAGAGCCCCGAGGAGTAGGCGCCTGGGGTAGGCTGCGTCTTCTGACGTCACTTTCTGGCGCCTGTAGTCGCGATCGAACGGGTGCTGTGAACACATAAAAACGCCACTGAGAACTCTACTGCAGGCAATACAAGGCCCTTCATATCTAACAAACAATTTTCTTTAACAAGTAGTAAACGGAACATCTAAAACACTGCACAAATAAATTTAACTGTTTAATTTTCGAAATGCACTATATTAAGCTTCCTCTGCCGGACCTCAATATTAAGTTACTCCATTTTTAAAAATAGTTATCATAAAACGATTTTTTGCTTCTTTATTTAGCTCTTTGACATTGGCATTAACTGACGCATTTTTTGTTCTGCCCTGTTGCTATATGTGTTCTTTTGTTCTACTCAGCTTTTGTTGTCTGCCCTTTGTTGAACGTTTTCAACCATAATTTATGACTGAAGTTGCACGCAATTACATTTGGAACCTGACGATAGCGTATGTCACACCGGAATGTAGTTCAGTTTTGTTTTCGTTAACTACTTTTGGTGTAGTTATGTTAAATATGGCATGCTCTTTAAACTTGGTTCAAATTTTAGGCATAGAGAATAGTAATGAGCCCATTTGTGTTTGCTGAAGAAATTTGCATCAACAACCCGAAGTATCAAGCAAGCCAGCTCTATGGCCACTGCTTACTCTTTTAAAACAGTTTAACAGATACAGCTAGGAACTGCAAAGTCTACTGCTTAACACTGATTCTGATCTCCCTCAATTAAATCAACCGCTTACTTGGTAGCCCGGATGAAGGCGGAGTAAGAGCGCTTGAAGGAAACTGGGACCCACCAGTTGGCGTCCCTGTGCGTCGTTTAACTAAAAACGAATTTGTACTTTAGTCAACATGAACAGCCGATCAATATCTTTCTTGATAAAATCTCTCCTTCTTATTTTAACTTTATTTCTTTAAGCGTCTTGACGTTAAATCCCGCGCCAAACATTAAAACGTTTTTCATAAAAATGGTCAATTTCTAAACAAACCCTTCCTCTCTCCCCAATGCCCATCTCGACCACGTATCATTAGACTTGTGTCACAGTCACACACCTACTTTTATAGGAACCAAAAACTAATAATTTCCCAGCGAGTTTCAAAACACTTTTCCAAACTACAAACTTAGTTTGTTAGTTTATCTATAGGCGGAACTGCAAGTCTAAAAATGTTTATTTTCGAAAACAACCCGAAGAATTCCTAAGTGAATCACTTACCTGGTGGAGTGGAACTTGTTCCCGGTGGAGTTACCCCACGACGCCTTACAACTGGTGCTGAATAAGAAATGTTACAATACATTAAATGATTAATCCCTATAGCAAGCTTTGTAATGTATTATCCTTGGTTAAATTCCCGATAATCGTGCTGATTTGGCCGGTTTTCACCCTGACGCCATCGCGGCAATGTTTGTGTCCTTGATGGCTTGAACAAAAGAATTTTAACTTTTGTGACGAAAGGCCTTACGGGGTCTCTCGTAACTACGTAATCGGTTTGAATGAGTGAGTTGTAACCATTCCAGTTGAAGCAGGCGTTTCTAGCAGTTATTCAAACATGCGATCGTCGTCAAGGAGATCACGCTGGCTAAGAGAACGAAGGCTCGAATTGGATCGGATTATATATTTACATTTTTCTTCTGAAACCATAGTTCACTATGCTAAAACCAATACTAAAGCCGCTACTCATAAAAAAAAATTTGCATTTTCATTCTCTTAACTTAAATTACCGTTAAAATGCATTCTGCTTGAGTCACATGCAGTCTTTGACTGCCTTTTTTTTCTTTATGTGGGACACTAATTAACATGGCCGTTTCGTCTCTTGCCTTTGACGAAAGCGTAAAAACCAAGAATAAATTTTTTTTTAAAGACGATAGAACTAACGGAAAAGTTTGACGTTGATAATTTCCTGAAAGTGAAAGGATTTAACAAAAGAGACCTTTAAATACTATTAAACACAATGAGTTTTTTTCCCACTGGATTTCACTTTGGATTGTTTTCGTTTACAAACTGCCCTTTTTAAGGCATGAAATGCGAAGGCACGAATGCCTTCATGTACTCAACAGTCTACAATACGTGAACTGGTTTTTTGAACCGGTTCGCAAATCAGTTTGCGTTGCAGAAGAAGCAAGATGGCCACACATTTGTTGGAACAGATTGTTTCTGATAAAATTTTTATCGATTATTGTTAAAGTATTTTGAGCCCTCACGCATATACTTGAAACCTTATAAATAAATCGAGAATTCCAAGAAATCTTTCCTTGACATCCATGCCTTTCTCCGTAACGTTGATAACGTGTAACGCTGAGAGTTAATTCCTCTGTCGATTGTGACAATCGAAACTTGTAGTAAACAATTTAAAAACAGTAATCTCAAATCGCATTTCATGCCATTGCTTAAATCCATCTTTGATTCAATATTAACTCAAAATGTAACAAAACTTCTAAGTTCTAACTTTAGAACAGCTAACAGTCCAACCCTTTGTACCTGAATCATAGTCCATTTCTTGTTCTTCTTCTAGCTCAACGTTGCCAGCATTCTGTTGCTGTTGTCCCCGTCTGCGAGGTACAGCAAGATTGATTTCTCTCTCATCCTCATCACCAACTCCCATCTGCCATGCTAGACGATGAGACTCTGAAAAAACAAAGAACAACGTTTAGTATCTTCGCCCATTACTATAAAGCAAATGGTTTGGAAGGTAAGTAAACAGAATAAAAAATCACTGGCATACAGTAGTTCTTTGTACCAACAAAACCAACAAAACGATTGTAAATTTTGTAAATTAACAGTAACTTCGTTGTATTTTTAGATTTCTTCCTTTTTGAAAGTTACATGAACTGAACAGTACCATGTAAATTTTTGTTAAAATCAAAATAAAAAAATGTCAAAAAAAAAAAAACCCGATTGTGCTGACCTGCTCGTGGCTCTGTCCTTTGTTGTGAAACTGGCATTTGAAAAGTCCTTCGACGGACGGGACCTGCAGGAAAAACACATATCTATTTGCAACACTAATAATCCAAGGTTACATAATAAAGTAGACACAGAACTTTTACTTAAAGATCTAAAGGCATTAAATATCTTATTGTTTCAGTGAGGAAGAGCAGTGGAATTTTTTTGTCAGAATATGTTATAGTTCTCGAGAAAATAACATTATTGTTTTCAACTCACGATGTCATTTGTTGGACAAGTAAACTCTAATTTTTGAAATCTGCTGCAAATCCTTAACCAGGGTTCGTCCGCTTTTCTCAAAGCAAAATTTAAGGACTTTTTTTAGGACTTTTTACGGTAAGATTATTGGTTTTTGAGGACCTAAGCCATGGGACATCAACCACCAGAACTGACTAAAAACATAACTTTTTACGATACTGATTTTCCTTGACACAGTTAGATAGTTATAGGCACGTTTTAGTTGTTGTTTTTCACGGATCTGACACTAAATTCTACAGAACTGCAAAGGTTTGATTGGGCATTACGTAAGCACAACTATTACTGTGCACTTTTTATGACAACATTTAAAACAGTGTATCCTTCATTCAAACCCAACAAACAGTTTAATTGTAAGCTAAGTACATGACTCGTGATTCATACAAAATGCCAACTTCAGTGAAAAAGCAGAAATTTAAGGGCTTTTTAAGGACCATGACTGATTTTTGTAAAATATAAGGACTTTTGAGGCCCCAAATTTGGAAAGTGAAAAACTAAGGACTTTTTAAAGGTTTTTAAGGACCTGGACGAACCCTGTTATCACGCTAGCATGGCGTAGAAATATCTTCAGCTTGCCGGGAAAACAAGTCGAAAGTCAATTTCAGCTCATTGGTAATAGTTAAATAAGCTACTAAGTTTCGTAAAGACTGACTGCAGTTTGACAGAGATATGAAGGTTTGAAACTGGATAATTTTCTAATGAAAAGTGAGGTGGATAGTCATCGGGCATTTCGTTATCATGTTTCCCCATACAGTTCTCTGTCATAGTAAGGGCAAAAGATCAAGTTTAAAATTTCATATCTGCATTAATTTTGGGGAAACGTTTACGAAATTCTGTCAATACTGGTGCGCTGAATTGGTGCTGGCCACGATTTATTGATATTCCCAATATATGTTTTTTACGTAAAATGGGTCTATTTCCTTTTTATTCTAATACCGCCAAACTACGTTTTTGGAACCCTTTTAAGCTCCATAATACATACTGAACATTTTTTCATTCCCTCAAAAATAGAAGCGTCCAAACTTGTTAACTCACCTGTGAACTCATCATCATCGTCATCATCTTCATCATCATCAAAGCTGGATCGCTGTTGCGGCCTTCCCCGTGGTTTTATCCCACCAGAGCCTCGAGGCGTGACGTTACCTCTGGGTCGAACAACAAGCGAGGAGTCCATTTCTTCTTCCTCTGCAGCTGCATGAACGTCCCATCTCCCTAAATGATGAGAAAATCAACTCTTCATAGCCCTGTCTGTCTGTATTGCGTAGCGAATAGTGATTCCTAGACTATCCGCGATGCCTAGACCGAGACTTTGAATAACAATTTAAAAACCTGAGACCGAGACGTTACGATTTTAAAATATGAAATCAAAGGGGCTAAGAACAAACTCGTTCATAGTTGGGTAATATTTTTTTGTTAATATGGAACTGAAGCTCAATAATATCGTCCTGTTCATTTGCCACAGTTGTTTGATTTTTTAAGACAATGAGCAAAAATGCCTATTATTTATCAAATCCCGGGTCGTAATTTACGAGTTGTTCCACAGCTAGGCAGATAATTCTCTCCATAAAGAGTATATTTTCCTCATGTGAACTCCAAAACACGAAACAAAGATACATTAATAAAGTTAAGTTCCTATGGCTTTCGTGTTGTCTTGAGTGGTTTGATGGCGTTTTGGAACAGTTGCTTTGTCGCTTGCTGTTGACGCTCGTCTGTGATTATTTATCGGAGTGAGTAAAAATGGCTTTTGCCTTTGGCTCGATCCTGGCTTATTTTACTTTTTGTTGTTTTCCCTTTATTTTGCGTGTCGAGGTTTGACCGGGTGTGTTTCTACAAAAGAAAGCGGACAAGATACATCGCTTGTTCGTTGGTTACAATTACAAAGGTCAGTTTTGGCCACCCTGACACTCGTAACTGACTCGTGCGAAGCTGAACGAAAAGCTGTTAATCTGCCCGGTCACAATACTTGGCACACGAGAGAAGAAAGTTTGATAACACGGAAACAGAATCTTTTCTTCTCAGCTAATCTCAGAAAAATGTATTGATTTGTGCTGAAGTTTTGAAAGGATCATGCAACCGATGTGCAAACAAGATGGCTGTCTCCTCGTATTCAAAAGGAATCACAAGATTTGGGTTAAATTTATACCTGTCCACAATTAAAACTCCACGGCCACTTTCTTCACACTGCAATAACTCATTCATTGCACATGCGCGCAATGAGACTTTTGATTCAGAAGTACATTCCAATTCCTCATACAGTTCTCAGTTCTCAGTTCATTTGTACCTTTGTGTTGAAAAAGATCTCATTTTGCTCATAATTATAAGTCGGGAATGACGTCAGTCCCCCGAAACCGCCGTCGTGAACCAAGGGGTCTGAAAATTTTGCTAGTTCGAGCTACAGTAGAAAAATACATTTTGACCAAATTTCGAAAAAAATTTTTGCAGATGTCCTTTAAATTGTACATGTGAAATGATTTGATCCCAAAAAAAGTTGTTAGCGTATAACATCCTTCTCTAGTAACATGAAAAGTATGAGTCAAAACATGATAACTTCCCTGCACTCGTAAGAGTAACCATTTTATGACCTTTATAATGTTTTAAAAGTTTTGACATTTTAGCTTTCATGTAAACCTTAAACTGAGATGTAAAACAAACTTGATATAGGTTCCTTTTTTGGTACTCCCTCACTCAGAAATTTTGCTTTTAGTGGGCACCCAAAGTAAATTCCTTTTCTTCTAAGACAGCAAGTGAGTCTGTCAACACTCATTTCATGATAATTTTTCTCTTAAATTCTTTCCTTACCCGCATCAACAGGGGCACCTCTAGGCCTGACACCACCCCTCGACCTGACGACAAGGGTTGAGTCATCAACATCATCAATGCCGACTCCATCATACTGAGTCTGGCCACGTGGTTGAATTGCACTACCCCTAGGTTTCACTCCACCCCTCGGTCTAACAACAAGGTCAGAGTTCATGTCATTATCATCATCATCAAACTGGGATTGCGCTCGTGGTTGAACTCCACCAGCCCCCCTGGGTTTGACTCCACCTCTTGGCCTTACAACAAGATCTGAATTCATGTCATCGTCATCATATTGTTGGGCTCGAGGTTGAACTCCACCCCCCCTGGGTTTTACTCCACCTCTTGGCCTTACAACAAGGCCCGAATTCATATTATCACCATCATCATCATCATCATCACCATAAAACTGCTGCTGACCACGAGGTTGAACTGTAGCCCCCCTTGGTTTTACACCCCCTCTTGGTCTGACCACAAGATCTGAACTTATATCATTGTCATCCATGTCTCCACTATATTGTGACTGCCTTGGTCTTACTCCACCTCGCGGTCTGACAACCAAGTCTGAATCAAAGTCATCTCCATCGTTTCCACCATTTAGCTGCCCTCTTGGTCTCACTCCAGATCCTCTTGGCCTAATGTCACCTCTGGGTTGCACTACAAACTCATCATCTGCACCATCATTCTGTTCTTCATAGTAATCTCTTGACCTTGGCTGACCTCTGACATCATCACTTTGCCAAGCAGCCCTTGGTGTTCCTGATGAGAAACAAAAACTGTCCATAAGCCTGAAAAACCAGAAACCAAACAATTAATCTGGATTAGTTTGCCTTTTATAGCAAATATCTTTTCTGATGTTGTTCTACATACAGTTTGAACAACACAACCCAACACTACCTCAACAACCTCTGATATTTCTAGTGTAAAATTTTTGGTCACTTAAACCTAACAAGTTTTGCTTTGATGCACAAATCATTCACTGAAGATGATCACTGGAAAACAGCTGAAATAACTTATTCTATAATTAAAGATACTATTTTGTCTCTTTTTAACTGAGTTATTTTAATAAACTATTATTATATTATATATTAT
>JANVCF010095659.1:0-12335 GCA_025388745.1 Hydrozoanthus gracilis
AGCCCGATAGAAATAGCCTGCAGTCTCGCGACAAAATATCGGCTGGTGTGTGGCAAACCTTGTACCCGATAAATTGTTTGAGAGAGAAAATCGGGAGCTTAAAGACAAAAAATCGGCTAGTGTGTAGCGGCCTTTATCGTGCTAGCATGGCATAGAATATGTACTTAGTTATTGGGAAAACAAGTTCAGAATCAATCTCTGTTCAGGAGAATTCATATTTTTCTAACTATATAAGAAATCTCTCACAAGACTGTCGAAAATTAGTTGTGATAATTTTGGCAGTTTCAAGAAAGTTCGAGGAACTAATTAAATAAATTATTTTCTAAAAAGCTATGTGTTGTAAGTTTTGTGAACGAATTGTTTATTGAGTTTGTGACAACTGCCCCTTCGTTAGGGCTTACTTTGGTAACTTGTTAATTTCAGACACCTAACAGAGAATTTGTAACTGTTCGTAATTTATTGTGTTTCTAGAGGATACGTGCGTGTTGAATAAAGAGAACCGAACGAAGTACAAGATGCAAGAATGAAATATACTACTGGACTTCTGTCCATTCTCAGCAAATCGATAATAAAGTAAAGCTACAAAGTCTCAAAAAGATTGGCCGCAGTTTAGCGGAGATATGAAGGTTTGAAACTGGATAATTTTTCAATGAAAGTTGAGTAAGGTGGACAGCCATCGATCCCATTCAGCCTCGTGTACATTTTTTTCTCTTAAATTTCTAGTAATAAACGCTAAATTGTTTGAGAGAAAAAAATCTTTAATAAAGTTTCAAAACTTCATATCTGCAAATATCTATAAAGTCTGCTAAAACTGATGCGCTGAATTTTGTACTGGCCACAGTTTCTTGGTAAAACTAATACATTTTTTTTGTGTGAAAAGGTTCTATACTTGTTAGAGGCTTTCTTACTTGTGTGTTTTTGATCAATGCGATTCTTGGTGTTTGGTACATGTTCAGGAAGCGTTCTGGTGTTTGCTGTGTATTTTGGTATTCGGCATCCCTTGATATTGTGTTCTCCGAATTTGTTTCATTTTTCACTAATCTTTCATACACGGGCTTCATTCCAGATGAATCGCGAACGATAGTGTTCTGAACCAAAGGTTGATAATGGTTTTCATCTTCTCCAATCTCCGTTGTATCAGTCTCTTCCTGCACCACTTCACCGTTAAGAATGAACTTAATCGACATGTCAGGACCTCTTTCGTAAATAGCATTGACTGCATATAGAATATAACAATAGTATGATGAACATTATTTAACTGATAAATTTACAAGTTTTAGCTTATGTTTATGATAAGACAACAACAGTGAAATAATGTGCTTGATATTCAAAATTTAGTTACAGTCTCGGAAAAAAAATATCTAAAAAAGTCTGCGATAGAAGGGTGGCAATGGGTACGGCTATCAGGCTATAAATAGAACAAGATTACGTCATCTTTAATGGGTTTATCCCTCACCACCATCCCATAATCATGAACCAGTCATTGACTGTAATCATGAATAGCATTGACTGATTTAAAGATATACCAAAAGCATATTGTTAATTGGCTGATAAATTTAACATGCTATGAGTGTTTATACAGGGACAATAGAAAATGTGTGTATTCTCGGAAGAAATGATGAAATTTAAGAAAACAAAGAAAATTAAGATGAGAGGGTAGCTATCATGCTATATAAAGATTGCTTCATGTCTAAAAGGGTAGATCCTGAGCCACATCCTATAATCAACATAAAAGCGTTGCTTGAGAAAGCGGCTTGAATTCAGTGGGTAACATAACAAACTTCGGAACTGCGGTAAATTGAGTGCTTTATTATACTTGTTCAGCAGCAGCACTCAAGGTTTTTGAAAAATCTTGAAACAGTAATAGTTTTCTTACCTTTTGAGAAACCTGGCGTCCTTCTCCTGTAGGTGAAGGGAAAAATGAGCGAAACAAACTTTTAACCGAGATTACTGAAATATAGCCATGCTATATAAAACGATTTAGAAAAGAAACTTTTCAATATCTCAAGCCTGTCTTTGTTATGTCTTTTTGTAGGTATCATTGGAAAATGGACATGCATCTTGGCAATAGCTTTTATCTGTGGTTTGAAAATCAAGTATAGTTTTTAAAACTACTGTCTGTTGTGAGTAACGATAATAAAAATTGATCGATCATACTTAGAAAGAACGTAACTGATGACTAAGAAAACCTTGACAGTTGTAAAAAATGTTGCCTGTAAGGCATGCGTTTCTGTTAGGTTTTGGCAATATTTTCTGAAATAATTTTTTTGGCCTCGCAAAAAGATGGGCAAGAGCAAAAATAAAAAATGGAAGGAGGTCTACGACGGCGTTCAGCCACCCCCTTCCTCTCACTTTTTATTTTTTTTGTTTGTTTTTGTTTTGTTTTTGTTTTTTTTTTTGCCCTAGCCCAATTTTTTGCGCGACCAATACAGATAACCTCACCAAAACACTACAAAAACAGGCTACAATGAATGTATTATTAATATTTTCGGGGGGGGGCGTACATATACTTATGGTAGGAATACAATGATAAATTAATAAATGATATCATCTTACTTCCAAACTAGTACTTGGTGAACTTTAAGAAAGGTCAATCTTTTTAACCTTAAAGTTTCAAGGTTGTAACAAAAATTCAAAACAAGCAGAAACTGGTAATGAAATATTAAAAAACAACCTACCTCAATATTAAACGCCTTTTTCTTTTGTAAATCCAGAGACAAACAAGCACACAAATTATTATCGCAATCAGTGACGAACCAATGGATGCAACAAGCGCTGTAGCCAGTTGTTGATCCGCAACTGCACTAGACTTCCTAATTTCATGGCCTGGTGGAGGACTAAAGGTTTGTTTTTCAGTAAGTTCCGTTTTAAAAGCAACAGAAGTTGCTAAGAAACTGCTTTGACTGAAATCTGGTCTGTAAGTTGAAGAAACCTCGACTAGAGGGAGTCTAGTTGATTTGGAAGAAGAAAAAGAAGAAGAAGAAGAAGAAGAAGAAGAAGAAGAAGAAGAAGAAGAAGAAGAAGAACTTGTGGTCGTTACTGTGCTGTATCTTGTGACGTTAACGGCTAAAGTGGTGTTTTTCCTAGAGGCATTTGTCCCCGGCGGCGTTGTCGTTCTCGGCTGCTTTGTTGTTTGGGTATTAGCTGCTGGAACCAAGGTGAAGTTAAAAAACGAAAAAAAAAGGTTAAATATCATTGCGAGTCAATAGAAACTGAAATACTGCATAATGTTATATTAATGTCCATTGTAGTACTCCTAGAACTATATATTTTCCATTATTTTAACGCTTCTTCCTAATTGATTCTGGCTGTAATAAGAAAGACATAAATTTATTGTTTTTTTTATTAATCAGGTGAGTTTCTCACATATTTTGAAAGTTTGAATGATTTGGCTGAGCTTAAACAGTCGTATTAGTAATCGGGCGTTTTAAAGGTGATCATTGTTAGTGTTTGTCTATAAATGGCAGAAAGGCATTCAACCAATATGTTCAGGAACCCGCGGCCGCGGAAATATAGTTTTAGAAATGTTTAATTTAAACAGTATGTAAAAGCGCGTACGTGTTCAAGTTAAACATTAATTGTCCGCAAATAGCAGAAGTTCAGCCGAGAATTGCTAAATTATGTAAGGAAATTTTTTTTACGTCAGTTAATAAAAAAATGGCATTCTTTATGATTGACAAGGAATGAATATACTTTTGTTTTAATCCGCCAATCAGACTTCATGCGGATAGGGCTTAGTCAGACTGTATTAACGTCGTACAATAACATTGTGCAATGTTTCCATTTTCATCATGTCGCTGTCAAGTGAGTTGTGGGGTTTGATGACTTTAGAAAACAGTATCATTGTGGTTCTGTTTCTCTTAATGTTACACTACTTCATAGAGCTGTATGACTTCAGAGGAATGCCTCCCGGACCAAGAATCTACAGCATTCCGTTTTTTGGAAATTTTCTGAGCTTCGATGGTGGAAAAGGCAAAACCATTCGTCAGAGAACTAAAAGGTATTAAAATTGACAAGCATGCAGCATTGCACGAACTCGGCTAGAAATTTTATCTAAATAGCTACTCTTGTTTGGTTAGGCTGAATTAGTTTGAAGCTTGAAATGTGTTATTCTTTTAAAATATCAAATCTTTAAACATGTAGTGAAAAAGGATCTGCAGAAAATTATGTATTCGGCGAAACCTTTTGTATTACTTTTTAAAATTTTATTCCTCAGTCTTAATTCTTATATAACATTGTAAGAACACTATATCATTGTCGAAAAAATTAATTAGCTGCCACTCCAAATTTTTTCTTTGTTTTACCTCCTACAAAAGTTTTAGTTAGAACCTTGGGCACCTAGATCTCTCAGCTTCTCTCTTTATTGGTAATTCCAAAGCGACACTATAACACCAGCTACTCCGGGATGTATCACGGGATCACATTTAACTTGCAACCGGACAAATAGCTTGGCCCCGGCTTAATTCTTGCAATGTCAAAACTTCAACAGCAATCGAATTCGTCTTAACTTATGATATTTCATCCATCACTTTGTTTTAAATGTTTCGTGTGTTTAGAAAGAAAATTGTAACATTTATTTGACTATTGATTTGTTCAGTAGTTGCAAAGTCTACAGTGAGTGTCGCTTCCCTAAACAACGATATGTTGCTTTAGCCGCCGTAAAAGTTAAGCAGATTATAGCAGGCATGAAAATGGTAATAAGATACTGTATAGCCTAAGATGAAATCGTATAGTAGTTGTGGTAAAAACTCTCTGGAATCTATCTTAGTTGATTAACGTCTGTCATTCAAAGTGGCGTATCTTTCTACAAGTCTTCAATAGTAAGTACAACAGAGTTTTGCAAGTCACTTTTAAAGCAAAGTCAGTTAATTTGAAGTTGATACAAATAAGCATTTATGTGAATGAGTAAATGTCCTTAACTATGCTTTGTTATGATTGGCTTATGCAATTGAACAGGCTTGTGAACATCTTGTGTTTCTGTAGGAACTAGTATTGTGTCAAATTTTAACACATTTTCGTTGTTACACTTTCTCTTGAGAAAAAATATAAGAATTTACACAGTCCCCGAGCTATATGTAACGAAGAGTTGAGCGACGAACTTGTCCTTACAAAAAAATGGCAAAAAAGTGTTTAGTATCAAAATCTCATATCACAATGCAAATGCGCCAGTTCTGCCAAGAAAGTGTACAATAGTGTTGCCCTAAAGTCCCATATTACAACTTGTTTTAGAGATAATATTGTATTATAACTTATCCCTTTGTATTCCTCCCATTTACGTCACAACAGTGGTAATTTGCATATTTGACAAACCTTAATATAGGGCCCCCGAATGGACCTAATGGCGAGCAATCGCAAACATGCGAACACCAGATTTTTTTTTATGAGACCAAGCATTTTTTTTAGATAAATCGAACCTTCGAACACAATATAAAATACTATGCGAGCATGCATCAACAATATGGGCGAGCATTCGAGTATTGGCCATTGTCATACAATTGCGAGCACATCCGACTTTTGAGGGACCATTCTCGGGGGCCCTTAATATCTCAGCAACCAGAATAGTTATTTCAATGAAGTAAAAGTTATATTGTTATTTTATTCTTTTTCATAATTTTTGGAAGCTTTTTGAACAAAACAAGTTGCATGATTTTAATATTTTTACTGTAATATAGTTGCCTTTTTATGCTGTATATTGCATTCAAATATTAGAACCAGCAAAAATTAGCTTAGGCTCAATGTTCTTATTTTTTCGGCCATTTCAGGCTCAAAATATTTTGTTCTTAAAGTTCCTTAAACTTTCTTTGTTCTCTGATGGGGTTAGCCCAATCCTTGTATTGTGATACTAGATGTACTGTAGGGTACCTGACTTTCAGGGTGCCTATATATAGACCATAAATAAACAATCGGGTTTAACAATTGTTTGAAATTTGCGAAGCTTACACTACAGAACTTTTATTATATTGCCGTATCAAAGCACTGGGTGTGGTAGTCTTCGAACAATAAACGCTTAATATGTTTGTGCCATCCGTTTAAGATTTAGCGCCATTAATGCTGTGACGTATTTCTGTAAGTGCAAACTGAATAAAAACTTCAGCCCCAGATTGTTCATATATTGTTCTTATTTTTCCAACTATTTCAGTCGAGTCAAGATTCTTATAAAGTTTGTTTTTAATAAAAAAAAAAGTGTATAACACTTTAGATAAACACTTTGTATTGTACATTTTCTTGTCAGAACAGGCGAACTTTCTTGGTGATAAAAGATAACGCTAAATCCTTGAATCTTTAGGCTGCGACTCAAACTAATTTATGATAATATGTGTCTATGTGAACATTATCTATTTGTAGCTACGGCATTTACAGTGAAGATGTACTTGCTAACTAATGGTTATACAAATGTAAAATATTTCAAAAACGTTCTCTGATAAAAGTTTTAAAAAACGCAAGCTTTCAGCAACCGATCCCGTTGCTTATCTTCCATTCACCTTAAGAAAGCAACAGGATAGGTTGTTGAAAGCTTGTGTTTTTAAAAAAACTTTTATAACAGATCGTTTTTAAAATATTTTGTATTTGTATAACCATGTACCTTGATAGCGAGGCTTCCTTATTTTTGCTAAATAATGATCGACTAATACGACACACTTTCAGTTTAATGCAGCAGTATGGTAAAGTGTTTTCCTTGAGATTGGGCAGCTTCAAAGTGGTTTTTGCTGCTAGTGCCGAGAGTGTAAAGGAAGTCCTGGTGACGAGGTCTGCAGACTATGCTGGGAGACCGCCGTTTCATAGCTTTTTAACATTATCACAAGGTAACGATTTTAACAATTTAAATAATCAATCCTTGAATTTAGATAATTGTTTAAGTACTGACTAACTTTGTTAATTAGCACCCCCTTACTTGTTTATAGATTTGAAATTATTACTATTCTTTCCTAATGAGTTATTTCAGTCTAAAGTTTAATGCTAATGACCTTTTGCTAAAAATAGTAAAGTAAACCTTGTTTTGTGGTTTGTTAAATTTATACTCTTTTTCATTGTAAGAATATATTTTATGCATGGGAATACCTATTTTAAGAATATTCAAAGAATAAATTTTAAACTTGAGGCTGAAATTGTGAAAAGAATATAAAAGTAGCCGTGCTTAATTTGAAGACCTGTTAAATGCAATACACTTAACTGTGTTTTAAAAGTTATTCCTTTCTCTAAACAGCAAAACTAACAAACAATTGTAGCTTTCTTCGCCTTACAATAGCCACATGTTTAAAAGAAGTACGAAAGAAGAAGTACATGCCATGTCTTGATGGAACACAAGATATTGTAATCGATAATATTACAAGAATATTGTTAGCTTAAACTTGTCGGAAAAAAGAAAGAATCAATCCATGCCGGAGAAACGATATAGTTAAGAAAAGAGTGCGCAGTTTGTCGCATTGGGGCATTCGGTAGCAATCTGGTATAAAATTGGAAAATAGGGAAACTTACACAAAGTTGTTTTTTTTTCTTTAAACAAAAGCTTCAAACTTTTTTTGTCGCCGCACAGGTGGAAAAGACATTATTCTTGGAAACTACGGACCTGCCTGGAAAGTGCATCGCAAGTTGTTTGTTTCAGGGTTGAGAAACTACTTAAAAGACAATTCAATTATCGAGGGAAGAGTAAATGAGCAGGCAGATCGTATTCTTCAGTACATCGCTGATCAGGATTCAAAGCCGTTTGACCCAAGCAACATTCTAACTGTTTGTGTTGCCGATGTGATCTGTGCGATCACTTTTGGAAACAGGTTCAATTCTTCCCATCCCGACTTTGAAAAGCTACTCGAAATAAACCAACGGAGCTTTAAAGATACTGAATTGAACAAAAGTGCTGCGTTTTGGGATTTCTTTCGCTTGGCAAAGTATTTTCCCATTTGGACTTATAAGGAGTTTACTAAAATGAGCGCCGAACTGGTGCAAATTCTAGGAAAACAACTGAAAGAAGGGGAAAAGGCATTCAACCCCAGCCAACCAGTTGAGGATATCATAGGGGGACTTTTAAAAGCTCGAAATGCTGCGGAAGTGGAAGGCGCAGGACACGAGACGGTATTTGCTGATGATTATATGACAAGTACGATCGGTGATATTTTCGCTGCAGGGTATGAAACTACAAGCAACACCTTGCGATGGGTTATTCTCTATCTTGTCAATTATCCTTGGATGCAAACCAAAATACAACACGAGCTCAATGAAGTGGTTGGCTGCAACAGGCGCCCCTGTCTTGACGATCGCTCGAAGTTGCCTTTTCTGCAGGCAGTCGTCATGGAGACACAGCGGCTAGCTAACATCGCCGAAAGCGCTTTGCCGCATTACACCCTCAAAGATACCGCCCTCTGTGGCTATCGCGTTCCAAAGGATACAGTAGTTATACCAAACTTGGAAGCTGTGCATCTTGACCCCGAGTGCTGGGAAAACCCCGAAGATTTCGACCCCTACCGTCACATTGATGCACAGGGAGACCTGATCACTGATCAAAGCAGCTGGCTGCCCTTCTCAGCTGGCAGGAGAGTCTGTGCAGGGGAATCGCTTGCGAAGATAGAGCTGTTCCTCTTCGTAAGTGCTTTGCTCCAAAAATACACCTTTGTGTCAGAGAAAGGAAAGAAACCCCCCAAAACAGAAGGAATAGTCGGGCGTACAAAGGCACCATTACCATATATGGTTTGTGCTGTCAAACGTTGAGTGTTTCCATGCAATTTTACATATTTTGCTTTTAATACCTGGCATGGCCCTATTTCGAGCCTGAAATATATTGTATTGTAGTTTGGAACTCTTTATTTTGTTTCTTTAAGGATAATTAAAGTAATTTTACAAGTTTCCAGTACTTTAGAAAATGGACAAAATGCTAGTAACAATTTTGGGGCTTTAAGCAAAATTCGCTAATCAATACAATTTCAAAATATATCTCGTGTACATGATTTTTTTTTTCTCGTCAAACCTTGATGTATCAGCTGTTGAAGATATAGGTTAAATTTTCTTATGATTTTCATTTTTTTCCTGGATGAAACAACTTACCAAGCAATAACTCGTCGAGTTTAAATGTTACTGAATAAAAATCGGATTTCTGTTTTTGTTTGTTTTTTCGTTTTTCTTTTTGGAGAGTTTCCATAGTCTAGCTGACGTAGAATTCTCATAATTTGGTAAGTGTAGAAAATGTTTTTTTTTTCACGTCTCTTTTTATCTTCTGAGCCCTTCACACATGGTTCAGCTCTGGAGTAACCCTCGTCAGTTAAACAATAAAAACTCCCAGAGCCAAGCTGTATTTCGTTTTGTCTGTCTTGTCTGAAAACAGTCCTTTAGTTAAACCTCATAAAATGTGTACAGGAATTACTGCATGGTGTCAACCAGATTGTGTAGAGCTACTGGCAACGGCCGTGCTTACGATACTTTAAACAGCTACAGACGCGCGCAGATTATTTTTAACGCTCTCAATTGTTTACAGCACCTATTACCCTTGGATATAGACCTTCGGATAAAATTACAAGGAAACACGCGTATATTGAATTGGCTGTAAACCATTTTTATATTACAGTTATAACCTCACGCAAATTCTATTGGTTTCGAAAAGTATCATAGTTTGGCTTTTGTGACTAATCCGCTTCGTGCGTGTTTAACAACAGAACAGCAAATACAAAAACAAAAAAAGATGATCCGTGCCTTTTAACCGTAGAAGCCTTGCTAAAGTTATATACTTCGAAAAATGCATATTAAACAATATAATTACTTTACCCATTATAGTTTAAAAACAACTGCAAAGGCATGTGGAGTATTAATGAAAAAGGCATTTTTTGCGAACCACTGATTGACATTAACTGATTATTAATGAGTTTAAGCAGTATATGATAAAAGTCTTTTAGCCGTATTTGAACTTTGAGCTTTTATTACAAAAATAAACGATTTTCATCCCGACTAGCGTGTTTTTAAAAGCTTAGAACCTATTCTTAGTCTAATTTTGCGTGCAGAACAAATATTGATGTGATTGCCATCAAGGATATACTATACAGTAAAGTGCATGACACCGGAAAACTTAAGCAGTTTTAACATACCGTAAGATTTACAAACAGATTTCAATTTTTGTGATTCATATTCATCTTTTTTTGTATTAGCCATTAATAGTACACCTATACCTGTCATAGATATTGTTACAAAATCACCCTTAAAAAGAGAGTTTGGTAAAGCAACAGCGGTAGTGAAAAAAGGGTAACTCCAATTATATCTTAGCTTGAGCAGTTTACTAAATCATCGAGGTTACCTTTCTTTGTTGTTTTAATATTGAGGCACTGCTTTGTGAATTGGTTGTATTTCGGTGTAGTGGGATCACATCGACACCAGCAGCAGTTAAACGACCAGGCGCAGTGAGCCCCTTTCCTTTCACAAGTAGCCGTACGACATGTATCAATGTTCATAAAAATGTCTTCGTACATCTTTTTCTTTGGATGGCGACCAGCTTCAGCATGAACGGTAAGCCGCAGTTGAGCCAAAACTCCAAGCGTGAGAAAAAATACTACGACATCATGGAAGAGCATTATTTCAACTTCAATTTTCACCAAGAAAACTTCGGTGTAGTATAGTATTTGTCTCTCCTTCTGCCTGGTTTTCGCTATCAACGGGAGCTTACTTAAACGATTATAGTACACAAACTCATACTCAGAGTATGATATAGTTATGTGAAAGTAATATTGGCAGAGCTGAAAGACACTTAAGTGATGCTGATGCCACATTTAATTAACCGAAATTATCGTGAAATACAGCTTATAAACTTATTTGGCATACAAAATCCGGAGCATTCAACATTTGGTGCACAGCACACGGGTTTTGTTAAATGTAATGTGTTAAAAAGTATGTTATGCATACAATTTATGTACAGAATCACGGAACTTTAATTGAAATTCGAGTCGCTTTATAACCATATAAGGAAATGAACCTTACACAGGCGTAATTTCTTAAATTTTGATAAACAGCATACTCGGGTCCTATACTAACTGCAAGTAAACAATATATTTGAATTATTCGAGACAATATTAAGTTTGAAGTATTGAAATGTTGGTCCAGTAACTTCCTATAAGGGACAACAAACTCACCTAGGCAAATTTCTAATCGACTCTACTGTTAAAGTTTACGTTTAAAAGTCTGGTAACCTGTTTATGTTCTATTTTCTAACAAGTTATTTTTGTTGTACAATAAAAATGTTTTTTTAAACGTGAAAACAATTGAGCCCTGTTCGACCACGAGTGTATCATCAGTGAAACACCTACTTAGCAATGATTGTTTTGAGTCATCCATTTGTTCTATACATGCATACCAGTCTATACAGAAAATAAATAACTTATTGAAAAATTCATTTTAAATTAGTTATATACAATATTTGTGCTGCTTTCGCTATTTCTTTTGTTGGTTGTTCCTCTCCGACCTCAAATGTTATATCGATTCAGCAACATATACAGCAAAAGCGAAGGTGGTTGCGTTTGTCACCAATAATGGGATGAAAATGATGTTATGAATTTTTTTTGAACCTCGATCGCTTGTCATAGCTGCTCCGAAATGCTTACATTTTCTTATTTGCTAAAATTGCCATTAAAAAAGTACTTGTTCTCTATGAAACTTTTAGAGTTCTTGATCCGTTGCGAGTTTATTTGTTTTGTCGTTAAATCGTTTTTTGTTGTTTACCTAACTTGGTAGGCTAGGCACCCTTCAAACAGCAAAATAGAGATAATAAAAGAATGCTTTAAAAAAAAAAGAAAAAGAAATAGAAAAGTTGTCCTGTATTATGATGCCTATAACACTCATTCAAATGAAAATGTGTTATCTGTTGTTGTAAGCGGCATTTATTTTTCCAAAACATGGTAATAAGGATTTTTTTCGGACACTTTATGTTTTGTAGTGTTGGATAGGCCTTCCAGAGCATGTGAACTTTGACCTCGCCCAGACACTTTGAAGTTTTTAGATTCTTCTATAACATGGTAGTATGGGTCTTCTTTCTTACTCTGTTCCTGGCTGCTACGACCAGTCGGCACTTTTGAAAATCCAGCAACTGTGTTGTACGAGTAAGGTTCGCAGTAATCCTTTTCTTTATAAGCCTTAGATGTGTTTTGACTTGTGTTTGATGCTGCGGTTAGAAGGAAAAGAGAAAACTCATGAATATTATGCACAGTCGGATTTTTCTTTTTTTCTGTTTGCAAGTCTTTTAAAATGTTCCTAAAAAAACAAAGCCATTGTGACCAGGCCTGTAAGAAAGGGGGTCGAGGGGAAGGGGAGACGCCAGTCTCCACTCGGTCAATTTAGTATAACGGCTGTTAATTTTGTAAATTTGAGCG
>JANVCF010095992.1:0-12332 GCA_025388745.1 Hydrozoanthus gracilis
ATCACGGGATCTCTTGGCAGCAACATTATTTTTCTGCCTTCTTTCCCAGTATTTATGATCTTTAAGTTCTTCTGGAGTATTTTTACGTTTTGGCTTTCTTGTTACTGGAGTTGGGTTATAGTTGATCAGTTCCATCTGAGATGAGTTTTTCCTTTTTTTGTTTGAAGTCAAATTTGCATTTTTGTTTCCTGAATTTTTTTTGTTTGATTTAACATTGCCCCTTTTCTTTGATGAGACAGGTTTTTGTTCATCCAAATCTTCTGAACACTGGGAGTTTTGAGTGTTTGGCTCGTAATTAGGCTTATTGTTATTTACAATATCAATGTTACTCAAACTAGAACTGCTTTGTGCCAACCCCTCATCACTGTCCAGGCTCTCCCCATGCCCTTCATCAGTCTCTAGGCTGTTGCTGTTAGATGAAGGTGAAACTGGGGTTTCCATATTTGTTGTTTCGTTGATGACAGAAGGTGAATGCTGTGGTGTTGTTAATGACGCAGAAGAATAAGTATTTTGGGCAAGAGCATTGTTTTCTTGTCTGCTGTGCGTTTCCTCTATTTTGTTTTTGAGTTCACTGTAATTGGGACAGACATCTGCCACTTGACACGAAGCTTGTACCCATTCTAAGTGGGCATTACCAACAGCAGGCATGAAAGATGCACAATTGGGTTGGGGCACTATAGCGCAGTTCCCTGGACTCTGTAACACCTGGGGATTACCAGATATTTGACAAGCCCCTCGAAATTGAGAGTCAACTTGACTGGCATTCAACACATGTCCTTTGTCTATTTGTTCTTCCTGTGACCCAAGCGTAACGCTAAACTCACTTGAGCTGAGAAATTCGTCAAGGTCCATGTAATCTTGCAAACTAAAACTTGGATTCATAGTTTCCTTGACAAGCAGATCTGAAAAAAAGTGAATATCATTGTGTTTGTTTCATACTAGGTGATCACCAATTCAAAACAGCCAGTTTAAATTATCAACATATAATACTAATTCTTTCACCATTCATACAAAACAAAACATTTGGTAACAAGGATATGGAAAGTGAACAAATTCAGCATATATTTTAAGACTAAATTGACATTAAAGGGCCTTGTGCAATTTCCTTAGGGGGGTCTTCCAACTTTTTTGGTTGGGGATGCTCATTGTACCTCTTAAGGGTAGAAATTCAACTATTTGTACCAATTAGGGTGCCATAGACAAAATTTTAACATTTGCATACAGTGCAGCACCTTGTAGGGCTTCCTCAGTATCATATTAACAGTGATCTTGATTTTTAGTTGTTGTTTATAAGGAGATTAAATAAGGCAAGTAATTGTCACTGAGTTTGTTTGGTGCATTTGAAAGTAAAATCGTGATCAAAAAGGAGCCCTCTGGACTGGGGTATGTTGGATGACGTGACAACAGTGGCTGAATCAGAGGTACTAATAGTTCAGGGGACCTAAACGGACATATTTGTGAGGACACTGGAGGCTTTGAAGAAGTTATTGGTGCCCATGCATGGATTTGGTGTGAGAAATCAGGAAGGAGAAAGGATACTGGAACTATGCCAAAGTAAAGAAATGAGAGTGATAAATATGTTTAAAAAGGGCAGGTAAAAGAAAATTACATACAAGAGTGGAGGAGCAGAATTATATAAAAACACAAATTGATTTTATACTGCTGAGGAAGGCCAAAGGGAATATGGGTAAGAGATTGTAAGGTCATCCCAGTAGAGGCGTGTTTAACACAACACGGCCTATTGAGGGCAGACCTAAATGTGTTGAAATTGAAGAAAAAGAATAGGTGGAGAGGTGAAAAGAAAACAAAAGAATGGAAATTGAAGGTATAAACACGACAACAATTTGAAGTGAAGGTGCAACAAAAATATATTAAAGCTAGAGGAGGATGGAAACAACTGATCAAGTAATAATGTTTTTCAGGCTGCAAAAGAAGGTTGCCAGGAAACCAGTCAGGACATCAAAGAATGCAAAGGAAACATGGTGATGGAATGAATCGGTGCAGAGAGCAGTGCATGAAAAGAAAAATGCATACAAAAGATGGAAGAGAACGAAGAGAGATTATAAAGAAAAAGCAAAGCAGGCAAAAAGAGAGGTGGCCTGCAGAGCAAAGAGGATGGCATGGGAAAGCTGGAGTGAAGAACTGAACAGTAGCTAGTGAGCAACAAAACAAATGTTTAAGTTGCAAAACAATTGCAATTACAAAGAAGAAAAGACAAAAGGATGTAATAGGAGAAAATTACATAAAGGATGAAAGAGGAGTTATCAAAATAAAGGAAGATGCACGAGATACTTGAAAGGTGGAAATAATGTTACTTCAAAGATCAGTTGAACAAAGAAATCGATGTAACCTGGAAGATATATAGGTAAGGTACTGGTGGAAGGACCGATAGAAGAAATCTTAAAGAAAGTTAAGAGAGTATTAAAAGGGATGAAAAGTAGAAAAGCACCGAGTCCAACAGGAGTGAAAAGTGATCTATAGAGAAAAAGGAGATGCCTTGGAGTGTGGGAAGCGTAGAGGAATTAGACTGTTGGAACATGGAATGAAAGTGTTTGAAAAGATACTGGAGGAGAGGTAGAGGAAACTGATAAAAGTAGATAGTCGACAGTTTGGTTTTTGCCCAAGAAGGTAAACAATAGATGCAATATTTATAACGGGAAAATTAGGCCAAACCAAATTAATTTGTTGGGGCACGGATCCGACCGACCCTAATTTTCTCAAATCAAATAAAAAAATGCGACCATTTTAGTTGTTTATTGTTTTACTTGTCAATTTCTGTCTAACAATGTGTTAATGAAAACGTTTAAATGAAACAGAAGCTAAATACCTACGTATCACCTTCGTAAATTACTAAATATTAATGGTGTTTTTGTACAAATTGTACATTGCGCCAGTATGTCCCTTAATTTTACACATCATTTAACGCTTTTAAATCTGGTTTTGAAGAAATGATCAGTCTTCCAGTATGTCTCCTTCCTACAGATATACGGACTGAGCAAGAGCAATGATGATTTTTGGGTAAACATTTCTGAGAACAAACCTGTGAAAGTCTGTTGTCAATGAGCCGATGCAAAGTAAACAAAGTCAAAGATGAATGAAAAGCCGTACGAAAAAATTACAAAAGTCTTGTCGTATTTTAAAACGTTTTTTGCGAATCAAACTTCTAAGGAGTCCAGTACCAAAAAAATTTTCGATGTCCCTAGATTACTTAGCGGCCTCACATCAAGTTTTTATTTTGAACTGCAGGTGTTTCTGAGAATGGCAATAATTTTAAAAAAATTAATTAGCATTGACAGTCGCAAAACATGTGACCAGGAAGCCATTCGACGGCATCAAGTTCGTATACACGAAATCGATCACTCTAGATATACTTTTACTTTGAAGTTGTTTGACAGTTTCACGTAGTGTTCTACGTGATTGCTTCCGAGCTGATCTTGTTATTTATTTGGGGAATTTTTGTACGCGCTTTCATTATCGTATCTTTGTTCATAGTTGTGCTTTTGTCGAAGTTGGCAGTCTATTTTAACGACTAGTTAAAAAAGAATGCTAGAAAACTTAAAGCTTCTAACAAGAACAGTTGTGTCTCTGCATGCGGGTGAAAACAGTGGCAGGAACATCAGATGCCTTCAACACAAGAATGGGTGTACACCAGGCCTAGGCATCAACTCTTAGCCACTACTCTTCATCACAGTAATGGAGGAGGCTACTAAATGTGTGAGAGAAAATGGCCCGTGGGAGTGGCTTTATGTGGATGATTTGATATTGACAGCAGATTCAAGGGAAAAAGTCACTGATATGTTAAAAACAGGTGGAAGGAAGGATTGAAAGTAAACATGGAAAAGACAAAACCAATGGTGACTGCATGGAAATACCCCTGCGAAATGAATTCCCAGCACTTTGGGAGTTCCTAGGAATTCCCAATAATTCCTAACTATGCAAATGAGCTTGACTAGATGAGTTTGGAATTCTTGAGAATTACTGGGAATGAAAAAGCAGAACTGTCTGTAGGCTTGGAATTCCTAGGAATTCCAACTTCTGCAAGTAAGTTTCGACTTAAGATCGAGCTTGGAGTTCATTAGAATTGACTGGGAATGGAAAAACATAACTCTGTAGGCTTGGAATTCTTAAGAATTCCTCAAAATTCTAAGTTTGCAAATGATTAGCCATTAAGTTTAAGAAACTTTTGAGGTGTTAGGAATAAAGAATTCACGGCCATGTGGATGCTTTGGGAGTGGAGTGAGAAAACTCTGTGTTGTGCACTGAGTGTAATAAGTGGTGTCACAAAAGATGCTCAGGTCTGATAAATCTCCGAGGGGTGCAGAATTTTGTATGTCCAAGATGTGTAAGTGAAGGGGAGAGGGTTGATGGCGGTGCAGATGAGAAGCTAAGGGTGCTGGGTAAGTAGTGAATGGAGGCATACTGGAGGAAGTAGAACATTTCTGCCACTTGGGGGATTTGCTGGACTGTGATACAGGAGTGGAAAGAGCAGTTTGCATACTTGAATGAGAGATAGCAGTGGCATGGAGAAGATGGCAAGTAGACAGCTTATTGGTGAACCACAGTATAGGATTGAGAACTAAAGGATGGGAATACGAAGTTTGTGTGAGATCTTTTCTTCTGTGTGGAACAAAGACCTTGGCATTGACAAGTAAACTGTTTGGTGCCTGTGTCGTAGGATGCTGAGACACATGGCAGGAGTGAGATGGCAGAATGGAAGGTCTAACAGTGAGGTAGGCTAGATTACCAGCCGCTGTTCAGGAAAATGAGCCCATGCTCATACCCCGGACCTGTGAGACGGCGGAAATCGAGCCTAACAGTGAGGTAAAGGAGAAGAAGACCTTTCTGTTAAGTTGAGTCAGAGAAGACTGAGTTTGTTTGGAAAAGTGATATAGATGGAAGAGAGCATGTTGGATGAGGTGAGAGTTCAGGGTGACAGCCATTGGAAAAAATAGTAATAATAATCTTTATTGAGGAGATCAATTTCACTGGTAAGTGATTTATAAAATGGTCCTCAAAGATTAAAATAAAATAAGGAAAAATATAGACTAAAATATGAATATATAAAAATTAGACTTATTACATTTCATTTACACTTAACACTCTTTTAAAACTAGCTAATGATGGACATTGTCTGATTGAAAGGTGTAATTTATTCCAATCGTTTGAGGCAAAATTTGTCGAAGACCAATGCCCCCAATTCCTACTAGATGCACTGTTATGGATATTGTTTTTATACATCTTGTATTATAATCTAAATCATGTTTATCTTTATTTATATATTGTTTATCTATAATATTTAAAACTATGTGAAAATAAATTATTTAAAAATTTATAAATAAAAGTTGCCCTATGCTCAGCCCTATGCCTTGCAAGTCTTCTATTTCAGTTTATCCAGGGCCTTGCTAGCAGATGCTCTAATAGGCAAATCTAAAATTATTTTTGCAGCTTTATTATGTAAAGACTGAAGTTGCAACATTAGAGTGGAGTTGCCTCTATTCCCCCAAGAAAAACTATCTAATGGGCACTGAGGAGACAAAACGTGCCAGAAAACCTTAAGTTTGTAACAAGTGTATGCAGAATCAAGATCAAGGGTGAAAACAGTGGCAGGAACATCAGATGCCTTCAACATAAGAGTAGGCATGTACACCAGGCCTAGGGATCAATTCTTAGCCACTACTGTTTATCACAGTAATGGAGGAGGCTACTAAATCCTCAAGAGGAATTGCCTCTATCCCCCAAAACAATATCTGCATAGTCAAACAATCAGGTAGAACATAGCTGTTACAAATACAGCAATCTAGCATCTAGAGGTAGACAACAACGAATACAATTAAGTAGACCTAGCTTCTTAGCCTAAGAAAAAGTAGAGGGTTTCTGTGAGGGAGGATATGGGAAAGGAGGAGCATGTGGCCCAAGATCGACAAGCATGGAAAGTGTTCATTGCCTGTCCAAGCCCATCCTAGATGGGAAAATACGGACATTAAACGAAAATGATGATGATGGATGCCTAGAGATTTAATGGCAATGTTTTCAAACACAAGCAGCCAGTGTGGATTGCATTTGATGCTGTCATCATGTTGTCTTTACTGATATATGTAGGCTTTTTGGTGGTACATCTTAGGGTTTGAAATCACCTGAGCCATGTCTGTATTGGTACCTCTAGGAATTCTAATGGAATTATCAGATGAGCATTCCCGACCAAAAAGGTTGAAATTTAGAAGCCCATTGAAAAGCATTTTCTTTAACAACACTGTTAGAATTAATTGCAATAGGTTATCATCATAAACAATTAAGTGTTTTTCACCTTTTCTCAGCCCCAGCATGTGTTCTTAACATGTTCTTAAATTTTTGGCGATTTTCAGCCTCATGTTTTTATAAAAAAGGTTCTTATAAAAAAAGAGAGTGTGAACAAAAGGAGACTTTTTTGACAAGAATCAACGAAATGAGAGACCATAGGGATTAACTGCAGAAGACGTGCTTGCCACTCTACCGTTGTTTACTACGTACTGTGACTGTGTATATTAATCCTCGTATAGATGAAGAGTATAATGTTATTTGAACTATTCTTCAAAAAGATGCCCATTACAATCAAGAACAACAGTAAGCAGTTGTTTCTACTTCTAGATGGCAGGTTATTCTATAGTTTCAAAAGAGTTCACTTCCCATACATAGCCAGTAACATTCCACGGAACCCCAGAACTACCTCAAGGATTCAACAAAACGATAAACAAATTCAACAGAAGACACTATGAAAAGACAAAGAAGTATATGGGACAATGACAAAAGAGCTACGACATTCTTTTTGTTTAGATCAAAGTTAAACTTTTTTAAGTTTCAAACCGGCATTGTTACAAATTGATCTGCGCCTAACTATTAAAACTTTCTATGCGTAGTTTTTAAAACTTAGATATAAAGTTTTTTAAAAAACTATTGAATGAGTCGGCAATTGGATACAAACTTGTAGAATTATGCTGTGATACATGCTCAGACGAAAGGCTAACGTTCGATATCAGCTTTTCCTATCATCATCTCGCGGGGATGTTAATTTATTTATCGTATATTTTTTCAACGTAATAAAAGTACTGCATATTGTCACAGTTAAAAACGGTTTAATTACTTCCCTTACTTTTATATACATTGTTCAGTTAATAAGCTCGCACAATACAGTAGCTTCTTCTAAATTGTTCCTAAATTGTAGTTACAGCCTACCATGGCTAGTAACTGTTTTCGTGTTTCTATGTTCAATATACAGTTTGTCTGAACGAATTTAAAATTGAGAACTGCATCCAAAATAATAAGTAACCTAATTGAGATGTTTTTGCACTAATACCTTCAATACACGTGGTCTCACCTATAATAAAAGTTAAAAAATTGCAATACAACATTCGATGTGGTGGGCTGAAAAAGACAAAAACCAAACATTTTAAGTAACCTTGATAAAATTGGGTCCCGAATGGCCCTTGTTATAAGCGATACTGAGCAATTTTATTTAAGAAAACTGAGAAAACAATTTTGTTTTAAGAAAACTAAGCATTGAACACAAAAAGTACAAGGCGACTGGCGAGTACGCATCAAAGTTTTGCGCGAGACCGTTCAGGAGCCCTTAAAATGAACACCTCTGGCTTTGCAATAGACGTAAATTTGCTTTTTCCCTTCACTAGGCTTCAGTGTGTGTATTGGAGAAGTTGGAGATTTGATTGTGGCTATACTACAGGAGAGCCGTGACGGAAAATAACAATGTTTGTGAGGGAGGATTGGAGGGCATGACTCGGTAAAACTCGCCTGTTGTTTCAAAATTCATTAATTTGATTTTAATGTGAGGGCAGAATTTTTTCTACAACTGAGCTTCATAGCCAGTAGACTAATCCTCTAGACAAAACAGCCGACTTGCAGGCATGCACAAAAACATCGGCCCAATCTTGCCCCCCACTCCCGGAAACATGTAATGGTGAGGGAGATTTCAAACAACAGCAATAATAAACGCCGTCAATCAGAATTCACCATAATTTATATTGGGTTGACGGATTTCACTAAGAAGTACGAAAACAAAGTCGTTAAGAAGAGCGAATATCCGTGAACAAAAAGACCCGAAACGTTGTAAAGCAAATAACATTACCATATAGTAAAACATTTCGACTTAGTTTTGCGTACTTTAACACTCTGAAGTAATAAAAAAAAGGTCCCTTTGTCAACAGAGCTGGCTTGTATCTTCAAGTTCTTTCAATAGAACTCTAATCACTTAAATCTCTGTAAACGGTTGGTGGAAAACTTTTACACGTTTGCTGCAGTCCGAACTACTAGTATTAGTAAGTAAGTAAGTTATATACTTACGCCGTTTATGTCACAACCGAGAGCAATCTTTCTTTTAAAACTCTCCTATTTTTTTCTTGGAGCCTTACTTACAGTAATGTATCGACAGTAATGCAAAACTACGTGATTTGAAGCAAGTAAATACCTTCCTCACCCGCTACGCTTTAACATTTCACTGAACACCAGCTTTCATATTTCTACAACGAACTCAGGGGAAATCACTACCTCTTAACTATTTGCCTCATCTCATTGGCCGTTCGAAATTGTTGACTAAAATCACGTTTTCCCTCACGTGTACTCGAATGTCAAATCACTTCCGGGCACGTTGGAGTTTACCCGCACAGTACACGTGAGTCGTGGTTTATTACCCAGTCCCTATTCAAGAACTTGTTTTTGACACGTGAGGTGGCTTGTGAGTTGTGACCAAGGGAGAGTTCGTGATGTTTACAATCAAACAATCGACATATGAAAAAGTGTTAGTTATATTCATCCTGCTAGTTTAATTCCCTGCGAGTAAGCTTCTTCGATTCTGTTTTTGTAAGCATGCACAAAAATAGCCATAAAGGACAAAGAGAATAGTAAATGAATTAATATCACGAAATAATCTATAAAATCACGCAACCTATGTGCTTCAGGGCCGACCTTGCTTTCTCGTTACCTATGAACAATTTTAGCTAGAGAAAATTCGTGCTTTACAAGCGCTTTTTTCATACTTAGCAACGTGCCTCAATAATTTCACTTGTAAACGCTCTCTCGTTTTTATCGAGGGTAGGAAGCGGAACAGTGAAGCATGAATAACGCTTAAAAACAGTGTGAGATCATAAGTCACGTCATCTTGCAAACTGTAAATCATGAATGCTGGACAAAAATAAATGAATCACGAATCCTTAAAACGCATCATGAAGAAATTCTATAAATGAATCATGCACAATTGGTCAAAAAATATCTGGGAAACACGAATTGTCATACTGAAAAGACTCCGCTCCATCCCCGATTCTTAGCACGCAATTCCATTTTCTCAGTGCTTAATAACTCGATAGGCGCACGTGTTATCTTTCTATGAACGGATGGTCCTTGCTTTTGAAAAGAAAATGTTCTCGTTACCTATGAATAATTTCAGTTAGAGAAACTTCGTGCTTTACTAGTGCTTTTTTCACATACTAAGCAACGTGCTAAATAACTTCACTTGTAAACTTGAACCATGTCTTTACTTTTGAGTCAGTCGTCCGCTGCTGCTTTTCAGACAGCTTTAAAGTTGTAAGAAATGGTTGTTTGTAAAGTGTTTGCTCTTTCCTTAAAGATAAAAAACCATCTACAAAAGTTTTTCCTGAGAAACGAGTGTGCCTTGGTTGCGAATCGGGTTTTAAATTCAGATAGGATAAAAGACATGCATTTTATAAAATCTGAACATGCTTCTAAAAGCATCGCAAGACCTTTGAATACGTTTTGTGTGAGACTTATTAACAAAGTAAAATATTGAATGATACTCATTGAACTTTAGAATCGATGAACTATACAATTTTTGGAAAAAGGAGTAAACCGCACTGCAGTTCTGGACTTTAGTTTATATTGCTAAGTACCAAAAAAATATAATAAAGCAGGGCTTTTTAGTGGTACCTGTGATAAGCCCAGTCAAGTTCAAATCACTCGCACAAGACGACCGTAATTTTTACAAAAACGAAGTGTCTATAATGAGCGGTAGCCGCTCAAAGTTTTCAAAAGACTAAATGAGCGGTAGTTTTTTCTACTGTTATTTAGAATCTAACAGCGATTTCGATTTTGTTTAACCGTTTTGTATGTATGGTCGCCTATCCTTGTCGTACACCGTAAACTTGTTACACTTTAAGAGGCAGTTCGAAGGTTATGGTTTCTTGCGTTATTTAAGAAAATTGAAAACTACCGCTAATTTTACAGTCTTTTCAAGACCGTTACGCGGCTACTGCTCATATTCAAAAGACCGATGAGAATAGTTGTTTTGAATTTTCTAATTAAAGTTAAAATCGGTCTTTATTCCCGACCGAAGGTTATTATTTCTTGCGTTGTTTAATTAAGAAAATTGAAAACTACCGCTCATTTTATAGTCTATTGAAGACCTTGCGCAGCTACCACTTTGTTCTTCAAAAGACCGATGAGCAGTAGTTTTGAATTTTCTAAATAAAGTTAAAATAGTCTTTATTCCCGGAGATCATTATTTCTTGCGTTCAGTTTAAGAAAAATGAAAACTATCCGCTCGTTTTAGTTTTGAGCGGGAAGCCAAGGCCAGGGCGGTTGTGAGGTCAACCGGTCGGTAACATTCGCGTCAAAAATAAATTTCTTTCATATTACACGTACAAACTAACTTTACTGTGGAAACTGCCGAAACACATGTTTTTTCGCCCGAAGGTCTTTCTTTTGTATTCCTTTTTTGCCGCCAAATTTCCTCAATACTGACACGAGTCACGTGGCAACGATTTTCAAAAAATAGCAAGATTATAGGAGCGCAGTGGAGAAAAGAGAGTGTGCTTTACCAGTATTATTTTTGCGCTGTTATAAAGACATAGCATTGTTGATTATTTCGACATAAAGCTGGCTGTAAAGGAATTTGGGCTTTTGGCAGAAAATCACAAACTATGATTCCCGACTAAGACAATGCCAAGATAGCCTAACAAAAAGTTGTGGCACCTATTTAAAATATTCTTTCGCAATATTTGTGAAACGTTAGAGTTAATAAACATACCCTCTACAAATTATTCTTTACATGATATAACTGAAAAAATGAAAGAGTGCAAACTTTGACAGTTTTCAGGTTTTCGGTACAATCGAGTTGAGCTAACCCAATGCTATCGACCGAAGCCACTTCAATTTCAAATCTTTCACCTACCTTTTCTTTATTCTAGATTACCTCTGTTTATATGTTTGTCTTTCAAGAGCCACCAAAATCTGGCAAAAAGTTTTATCACTCAGAGGAGTGTTCTTGGTCAAAGGTTTAAATGAAGAGCTTTTTGGAGGTACGGTAACAACCGTAAATATTTTGTAATTCTTGCGGCCGCTTCTTAGTTTCATTATATACCTGCAAATTAATATTTCATAACTGACGTAAAGAAAAAACCTTTCTGCCGCGACTTATATGGCATATGGGGCCAACTTCAAAATATTTTGAAATGAAAATGGCGGTTGCAACGATCAAGCGATTGCGGCGGTTCTCGGGCAAAGAGAACCGAGTCACCACTGCATAAAGAGGCAAAAGGTTTTGAATTATTGGTACTTTTGCCTCTATATGCCATGGTGACTGTTGCAGAACTAGAAAGCGGACCTACTTGTCGTGAAACCTGAATTCAAGAGATATGGTCAGAAATGACTACATCAATGAAAATTAAAAAAACAAGCTAGTTTTTACAAATTTTACGAGAAATTTAAAATTCAACTAGCACCCTTAGTCCTTACAAAAATTACGAAAACTCCAAATATTAGGAGAGATTATTTATTCCACCAGTCAACGACCTCAGTCTAACCAAACTTACGAAAACTCCAAATATTACGGGAAATTATTTGTTCAACCAGTCAATAACCCTCTAACGAGAATTACGAAAACTCCAAATATTACGAGATTTTAATAATTCAACCTGTCAAGAACCCTCTAACGAAAACTCGAAATTTTTTGAGTTTTCGTAATTTTCGTTAAAGGGTTCTTGACTGGCTAAATAAATAACCCTAAAATTACCCTAAAACTGATACCACTTTTCCCTTGAAAGCTATCGAATCGGCGCAAAGTTCCTCGTGAAATGCAGTGAATATAAAAGGCGCACGCGTATTAGAACGTTCATCGAAGGACTTTTTTCTTAACCTTTTATCAGAATGCATGTTTACTAAAACACGGGACTGCGAGCAGTCCAATAGTTTGGGGTTTTTTAACCCTAAAAGATACAAGACTCTTGGTTTACCACAGAATTTCCTTTAACAACCTCTAAAAAATACCGGACCGACAATTTTAACCCCTAAAAAATACGACGGTCATATATACCACCCCGATAAAGGGAGTAGCC
>JANVCF010096103.1:0-12330 GCA_025388745.1 Hydrozoanthus gracilis
ACTTGATCTTTCCTGCGGATCCAACGTTAGCGGGCAAATTATTGTGTGGTTTTTTTATACGAATCTTCCGTTACATTCACCTAAGCACGGAATTGCAAATATAAACTTCAAAACTTAGTTGAGAAACGATACAACTCAAGAATGAAGATGCTGGCGAGGGCAGTTGTTTCTCTAACAACGATCGAGCCAGTCGAACGCAGCAGCTGTTTTGTTCACTGACTCGCACAAAGAAAAAGTCTGTAGTTCTTGGAACTCTTAGAGACGGTCAAACGGTTTATCCATTTTCTAAACTTCACCATTTCTAGATACAAGCTACAATTAACTTTTTTCAACAACATGTAAAACGCGAAAACTGTTTGCCCAAAGCTGCGAGGCTGAATCTCAAACACAACACGAAGTCAATCACTTTTGGTAAAACATTCAGCCCCTCAGAGAACTGTGTCCAACCAGACACAAACAGTCAAGTTACTTTAAAGAATAAGTTTTCTTTTTTTGTGTGTTCCAAAGAAAATCCAGTTTGTTTTTCATTCATGCTTTTAGGCCACAAAATAGCTGTTAGAACTGCATGTGACTTACTCTAAAATTGAATGGTGCATATATATAATATTAAAGTGTCAAAAATTTAAAAACAGTTTAATTAGTTATTTTCGGATCGTCAGCAATTTTGTTGTTTATCTAGTTCTTTCTAAGTTTATTTTAAGTAACATCAGTATTGATCATAACAAACTAGTTTTCAAAATACAGTCCTTAGCGCTTGACAGATAAACAATTTTGATCAAAATTTATACCATTGTTGCTTTATATTGCATAGCTTCTGTTTTATCACTGTATAAGTTATAGATCCAAGAGTTGATTATGAAAAAACAAACGGAGCTAAAGTTTTTGAACAGGGTAACAAAAATGAACTGAATATTCTAGTTGGTAAAAGGTGTACAAGAAAGAACCATTTTGACCGATTTAACAATGCTAAATTCGATCAATTTTATAAGCAAAACATACTTACCTCGAACTTTGTTAAAACGAAAACAAGAATAATATTGTTCCGAATAGAGACGCACAATATAATTTGAGGTTAACCAAATACTAAATGGCTAAGAAGTATCTGACACCTTAATTTTAAATTACTGCAAAATAATAGATTCCCGTTATAGCGTGTAACATTTAAAATGCACAGGAAACAGCTTAGTACGTGCTGAAATCCTCTACGATGAATAAAGAGCCAAAACTTGTTATATTTTTACATCGTTGGTGGTAGTAATTAACTGGGCTTAGTTATACGACTAATTTAAAAACGATCGCTTCAAGTAACAGGAAAAAGCTTTTCCCCATAGAATACGAGTAGAGAGCAGCTCCGAAACAGACATTACATGACAGGAAAGTTTATCAGCAGCATAGCTGATGATTTGATCGAACAACTCACAGCACTGACTAAACAAATTCACGACGGTACTGCTCTTCAACTAGATGCGAGTGCCATTGTATAAGTATGCAACATCACAACTGTTTTTCAAGAAGGACCACTGATTAAACGTTACGTTGTTTCATGACTTAAATAACTGTTCATTGTCTGTTTTTACAAGAATAAGTTTGCAAAAGCTATCTGAGTTCAGTTACTGTCCAGGGCCGAGTTGTTCAAAAGACGATTAGCCCTAATCCAAGGTTAATTACCATGACAACCAATTGGTTTCGTTAAAAGTTAATCCTGGTTTAAAGTCAATCGGCTTTTGAACAACCGGCCCCTGGCTAAAAAAAAAGTAATTAAAAACTTCAGAATCATTGCGAAACCAAGTTGCATGCTTTTGAACAACCGGCCCCTGGCTAAAAAAAAAGTAATTAAAAACTTCAGAATCTTGCGAAACCAAGTTGCATGGTTCAAACGGCGGAGGCAAAACAAACTTATCTTGAACTTTGCTAAAAAGAAAACCAGAAATAGAAACGATCGTTTCAACAAGAGATACACTATAGGGTTAACCAAAGACAACGTTGGCTAAAAAGTACGTGACATTTTCTTATTTATTTATACGAGAAAAAACTGCTGCGTAATAATGGATTCTCGTTATAGCCTTTATTATATGTTTTGTATTTCTCTTTTTTCATCTTTTAACGAAACAAACATTAAAACTTACTCTGAAGAAACAAATTGTGCATAGCTCCAACCACTCGCAATCAAGTCGTCCATCTCTTTATCGAATATGTGGTTTTTGGCCATATCCGGCGAAACCACAGCAACTACATCAGTTTTGCTGCAGCTGCATTTACTAAATTTTTACGCTTTATCTTCTCTCACTTAGTGTATGATCTTAACTGTCTAACTAGTGCATGTTTGTTTCCGGCCATGCATCTAATATTTGTCTTCGTGGGAGATAAAGTGACTGTCAAAGTTAAGAGAGCATTTTGAAAAGGAAAAAAGCAACGTCATTTTGCAGACGTGCAGCACAACACGAACGTTCTTTTCTTATGTATAGCTCTTAAGTACGGGTGAGTTAAGTTTCAGATGGAGAAAGTAAAAGGTGATGTCTAGAAACTTTGATAAAGGTGGAACCGTATAAAAGTTTCGAGAACATATGTCTAGAAACTTTGCATGACAGCAACTGCATTTCGTAGCTTATCCAGAAACTTCAATAAATGAAAATAAAACTGAACTTCATATAAGTGTTTGGAAAATTGCCTAATGCTCGATGACTTCCGAGTTGTTTAGACTTAGTTTGGTCCAGTCAGAGTTTATCATTATCATCAATCTTATTTTTCTTCTTGTATTAGAGGCCAGTTTTCAGTAGAGGAAGCTGTTTTATAACGTCTTGATCAAAATTATTAAAAGATACACTTCAGAACCAAGAGCTCGTGACCCGGCAAATGATCGCCGCATTTAATCCTTAATTTGTGAGCTTAGAATTGGACATGCATGTTCAAACAAGAAGATAATTTGAATCGTTAAGGAAATATTCTAAAGTTGCTTTTTTGCGAAAAATTAGTAGGACGAAACGATTTGGCAAATAATGTATTCAACATAAGATGTAAATTTAGTTCGTTTTTAACAAATTTCTGTTAGAAAAACGCAAGGTACACCTAATCAGACACCGAGACAAAGAGAACAAAATTTGATTCTTGATTTTTCTATAGGCCGGTTACTTCTATCTATTGGCAGCTCAATGATAAGCTAGACTCTAAAGGTTTATGTCCCTTTATTCGACAAAAGTTTAATCGAAAAACTGTAAAGTTACAGTTAAATGCTTCCTAAAATGTGAAGTGTCCACCTAACTCACGAGCTTAAAAGTATTACTAATCTAGCAGTTTGTGTGTTTCATTTACGAGATAAAAATTTGTCTTTCCAAATGGCTGATACTTGATGCCACAGAATTCACCTAACGTGACAACGGATCAAGATCAATAAAAAAAATACCGAACGGTTTTGATGAGGTAATACTTTTAGGGAGCTTTTACGAGTGCCAGTTCTTTGTATTTAGATTGAACACTGCTGCGCAACTTATGCATGCAATCAAAAATTCGGAAGAGTGCTATTTGCAGAACATTTGCAAATTATCGAACACTTGGCTTTCCCAGCGGGGAAAAATGTCGCTGCCGCTTGTTTCCTGTCACCCAAGTTATTTATTGGCATATTGCGCTTGTAATGTTATAATAAATACAACTTCATAAACTCATTAAAGCCACAACTTGACAATTCAAAAATAATGGGTTTAAACGCAAAAGATTTTGAAGCAACTTCACCAAAATGTCGACTTTCTATCATCGAAACTCTGCGATGTTCAAATGGTCAGTCCATGTTGTAAAGCCTAACATCATATTTCACTTGTTAAGTAACACTTGATTAGTTTTGCAAAAGTTTCTCTAACTTTTACTGAGGCATGACGATAAAAGATGGTCGTTTTTGGAACATAAAGTATTATTAATAGCAACGAACATTCGAGTACAGACCTAAGTGTTCCAAGTATAGACACGTCGTAATTTAATGATAATAAATGTTTTGTGCAAATAATTATACAACTCTATAATAAGAAGTTTTACAGCTCAGTGGTCCAAAACAAATAAAAAATTGAAAATATATGCGCTATAGAAAGATTACTTAAAATAGGGATTGAAAATTTCAAAACCCATATAGCAAATGAACCTGGCAGAATTTTTTTTTGGAGCCAATTATTGAAATAGTCAGCTGACGAACTTTATTGAAAAATATTGCCATTACAGATTTTTAAAATTCATCTAGCGAAGATCGACCTACACATGTTTTTTCTCAAGGAATATCATTTATTCCCCCGTTAACTGCATGGAATACCAGAAAATGATTAATCGATACCAAATCTGACAAGAAGTTTAGTCTTAACATTCCAAAGCAACCAGAAATTGCATTCAAGTTTTTGATTTGAATTCGAAATCGGTTTCCGCTAAATTTTAGTTTTACCAAGCTCGAATTCATTTGTTGGTTTGAGCAACTCGGGAACACTTGAAATCATTTTGATAAACTGTATGAAGAACACAATGCATGATAAGCTAAATTATCTCTAGAAAAGATTAAGTGACAGTCAAATATAGCGAAACTAGAACCTTTTGGTTCGTTGTCTGATAGTAACTGTGAGGCTGTTGCACTGTTACCATGGTTCCTAAGCATGATCAACCCAAAGTATGTTTTGCAAAACAATGGTTTCTAAGCATGATCGTCACAAGATATGTTTTGCAAAACAATGGTTTCTAAGCATGATCATCACAAGATATGTTTTGCAAAACAAACATATTCTTTATTTTACAATATTTACAGTTAATGCAATGATATATTGATGCAAGTTTATCCCTTTTAACGTTTTGTTGGAACAGTAGTTTACTGGCATAAAATGCTGATACATTTAGAATAATCGTTACGCAACTATATATTGTAAATTCTCAAAAGCCTATGAAATGAGCCTGTCGTAAGTTATTTTGACTGCAAGATCAATACCATAAATGAATGATGTCACGTTGAAACGTAGCTTATACTTAATGTCAGGCTAATAAAGTATAGAGATCAGAAGAGACATAACTTCGACTAGAGTTCATCTCAGTGGTGTTTCGCCAAAATGAAACGAGATTTACTTAACATCGTACTCTTGGTTGCAATGCTGGTTAAATTTTCAACTAAGGCCCATGATCTGTCAGGGATAACCCCGTCAAGAAGAGGTGGAATTCGAGTCATTTCAAAAGCCAATAAAGGTAGGAGTTACAAAGTTCCTTCTCATAATCTTGTTGAATGAGGTTTCAAAAACAAGTCTGCCTTCTGAAAAACCTAAACCCAGAGCAAAGAATCGGGCATTATGTTGCCATATTGCGGGCTGGCACACACCCGGCGTTATATACAACCCAGATTAGTGTGGTATATTCAATTCTTTTAAAGGAAGGCTGTGCGACGTGTGGAGCTCCTTGTGCAAAATGTGTGCTGTTTGTATTTTGCTCTCTTGAATACCTCGTCGTGTAAACTGTACTTTGTCTTGGCCAAAGCTTCTTTTCGTGACAGAAACGTTTTTGTATATCTTTCCTTACAGCACGAGAACGCTTGGAAACATTCTTTCAGTGTTCTGAGACTTTTGAGCACACGAGAAAAGTGGGCATGCAATTCTTCAGTATCCACTTCACAGCAGAATAACTAACACAAACTGTTCATTTTTTGTTTAGTAATGTAGAATCGACGAGCCATTGTGCAACAGACACATTAGATATATTCAACAGTTATTTCGATGTCTTTATTTACTATCGTAATTGGTTATTATGGTCACTGAAGGTATGTGCAGTCGTCAAGTATCCTGAAACCACGCAGCCAACAGATCTTTCGAGATTTGGAAAAAAAAATTAAAATAGCTCACCAACTACAGACACACCCTCTTGCGTAAAAGATTTCTAAGGAGAGAGTTGTGAGGATTTGCCATACCAGTTACAATAATTGATCAGCTGAACGACTTGAACAGATGGGCTAGGGATTCCTGTCACAATACTATTCCATGACAATTGCTTTTGGCATCCTTCATGACTCGAAAACCCAAATCCAGCAGGATTCAAAACCTAAGAGTTTTGTTTTTCGAGCTTATGTTCTTGCTTTTGTTTTTCTTTTATTCAAGCTGTACTATTTCACAAGAATCCGCTCCAAAATAAGTTATGAAATTCTCCTTTGAACAGGGTATATTTTCATAAAAAGCATGGTGAACGACCAACGGCGGGTACATCAGTCACTGATAGTATAAGTGTTATGGGTTCAACCTTTCATGATGCAGTTGTAAGAGCACAGAGCAAAACTGTTTTAGTGACCGACAAGATTATAAAGACTGATTTGAGTCAAGGAAAAGTTTTGAAACAAACGAATAATCACGTTATGATTCGGCGACTTTCGGAAACCTCTCACTTTACCAGCATGCATGATGATCTCAAATAGTGTAGCTGTAATCAGACCCAACTAGCAACCAGAAATTTGTCGGTCCGTCCCGCTCAAAAAAAAAACAATTTTTTCAGCAGTTTGACCCACCTATTGCTAAAATGTATGTGGATGTACTGAATCAGAAGAAACATTAACAAGTATTCGATTCACGATTCAATAGGTGAATGAAAGGAGTGCATGGTTGGCTCTAAAGTTGAAGCAAACGGTACTGAGCAACTGATACGAAACGTGCTTTTAACTTACCCGGCGAAAAAAGGAAATAAAATAGGAAAAATTTCAACATTCTGTATTGATAATGATTTCAGCGGAGTTATATTTTGTCTGAAACCATAATTGTGGTTTCAAGTTGAACAAATGTAAGTCTATTGACAGGGTTTGTACAGGCCCTAGAAATCCTGAAAACCCCTGGAAAACCCCTATAAATGTTTTATTTAGCCTTGGAAAGTTTCATATAGAGTTTTGCTGAAAAACTAAATTCGCCAAATGATGATTTTTTTCCATTTCAAGTAACAATTAAAATTTTAGACTTAACTTTTGAATATAGTTATTATATTAGGGTGAGTAAATACAAATTTTCACGACATTAGCTATTAAAAAGTTATTAAAACAGGTGATTGTGAAATTTTCGGTTTGGAGAAACGAAGAAAGAGCCCTAGAAAACCCTGGTTTTGAAATTCTGAAGGTGTGCAAACCCTGTGTTGTACACTTGCCAAATTTGAAACCGCTAGCAGTGATTTCAACCCATAATGCGTAACACGAAACTGAATTATCATTTATTTATATACAAACTTTTTAAAATCAAATGTTTTTTCAGGGAAGTTTTAAACCGTTCTTTCTTGAGCAGTAGTATTCTGCCGGATGATGCCACATGCGTGCGTCCTTTTTTGCTGTACCCTGATTAGCTGTTTCAATTTTCTCTATTTTTTCATTTGTTTTAAAATAAAAGAATGAAATTAAAAGTTCAAACGGCAAACCCAGTGCGATTCACCCAGCCTGCTGTTGGAAACCAACCAAATTGCACGAACCAACAGTGAGATACAGTTAAAGCTTAAAATTCGTGCTTACGAGCTTCTATTTTACTCCAGGGATACAGCATCTGTAGTTTAACAAATTTTGCCCAGCTTCTACAAACCACAACATAAGTAAAAAGACAGTGAATACCTTCAGCAAAGATGAAAGTCCACCGGGCTTTCGCAGCGTGTGTCTTAAGTTGGAACATGCCCGTGCACTAAAATATAAAAACTTGTCAGTGTAAAACCCTGCTGCTTAATCCTGCAGCGGTCCAGGGTCTCAGGACTCGTTCGAGGTGTTGCCGGCAGAAAATGCAGTCGATTTCGTACTGGTTAAGAACAGTTCGGAGTAAGCAAAGGTTAGAAAATGCGAGCTCGATTTAGTCCCAAGACGTTCTTGTGCTTTCCGGTGGAGAAAAGTGATCAACTGTGGACTTGATAAGAAAGGGCGTTGGGGCACTTTTATTTAACGTCAGATTTAGAAACAAACAGACAGTCCATGTCTTACAAATTGAAAACAGTTGTTGTGTTTGTTTGTCTGTTCTTTGTCGTAGCAACACCACAAAACAATTACTGAGTTGAAACAGTTGCTGTAAGTCGAAAATGGCTATTTTTACAATGCAGCTATACTGAGTATAGGCACGTGCAGTAATATAACCGTACTTAGGTTTCGCTCGGAGTGATGTCCCATGACAAATAGCCTCATTGCAAGTCACCCTCTATTTCAATGACTCAGTTCTTATGTGATTATGCAGTGCACGTTTTTATTTTCTTCATTTAGCACAAGAACTATGAAAAAGATATTGGCTAATTTGAGAGGAACAGTTAGGGATTTACAGTAGTCAACACGTACGTAGCAACTTCTTCATCGTTTTCATACTTCACCAGATTCACTCGTTTCGTGTGTCCTTGATGTCAGATAACATAACCTCGTATAAACATCACTGTTCACTCAACTGAGATGACTGAAAACTTGATCCTTTACCACAGGCTTAGTTAGCTTAAATCTCATTTTGTTGGTTTTCTTCACTTCCTCAATTGCTTACAATGGACAATATCATAGTCCGACAGCCTATTAGAACGGTGTTCGCGTTAACTAAACCCTACAAGTCGTTTCTGCTTCTTATGCAACTGTATCAAGGACTCTCTTGCGCACTTCACTACGAGTGTCGACTGATTTCTTTTTCGGAGGGGAGGGGATGGGCGTTTACGAACTTTTTTTCTTTTTTGGTGGGGGCTTATTCGAGTTTGGTCGCAAAGCTACTTTATTGTTAGGAAATGAGGTCCAGAAAAATTTAACTTTGCTCAGCTAGTGCAACAACAACGGTTTTATATTTTGTCACAATAGAGAAAAAGAAGGTATATAGATAATTGATTGAACAGGAAAAACCATCAACTCAAGCTACACTCGCTAGCAGCTATAGCTATATTGATTTCATCCTCAACAAATGCGATGGTTCGTTATTGCTTTGGCCGGATTCAATTGTCTCACATCCTCGCCGGCCATGCCAGTAAAAAACTTTTCTCTTTGTCAGTCACTGGTTGCACGACAACTAGAACTACTGGCCGCTTCTTTACAGTTATTCACACCACTGACAACAATCATTGCCTTTGTTAGTATTTCAACTCTTAGGATCAGAGAACACTTATTGCTACTTGGAATTATCCATTTATCCATATATCTCAAGGGATATTCAGTTAAAAAGCAAACCTTGCATGCTTTCTTATTGTCAAGCATGCAGGCTAACAGTTAACAGAAGATAAAGCCATTTGGCAGAGTATTTTTTGATAAAGAGCAACGGGCAAGTTGAATGAGCATAACTGTGAAAAGATTTACTTATTTTCGGTGATCTTGAAGGGAGACAACTGATGGCAACTACAATACAACTGTATGGTTTGGGAGCCCGCTTTCGTATTTTGAGCCGGACTAGTTTTCTAAATAAAAGGCCTTACCATACATTGAGACAAGCAACTTTATATAATACTACGGCATATTATTCGTGACCAAAACAGGTTGACTTCTTTCACAAAATTTGGAAGAGTTGTAAAAGTCTTTCTTAAACTCCCTCAAAATCCAGTGACTGTGGAATGTTTCAAAGTTCTGTAAGAAAGCCCAAATAGGTCATTGGCTGAGTTCGACAGAAAAGTCATTTACTAATTAGTTTTTCATCAGAACAGCTAGAACTTGAAGATTTTATTTTGACGAGTATTAAATTTGAATTTAATGAACGTGATAATCGCCCAATGGCGGCGGCAATATGGCCAATTTATCCAAACAAATCAAAGCAGTGAGATGTACATTTTTTTAAACACAACAATTGATTATTTTTAGTCATGAAAAGGAACTTGAGTTTAGTTTCGAAACAAGCTGTAGTAGCATGTTATGTAAGAGGGTAGCATCAGAAAAAAGTTATCTTCAACTTAACAAGGTCGAATGATATTTCTATGACACGCAATACGTGAATTGTGCGCCGGTTCAATAGCAACCGGTTGTTGATATTCAAGAGGGCTCTCACGGCGTTTGATATGGGTCAAGTAGTTAGGTCAAACGCGGATATCGTCCACTTGACATTCTCGCCCACACATACTACATGCACGTTAACTAGATTTGTGGTTTCAGCCAAGTAAATGAACTCGCAACTAAGAAAAACTTATGTTTTCATTTGTACAAACTACAAAGTAAATCTATTTATACAGTTCGAACCACTAAAGCGTTGAAAACAGAAAAAGCTACTTTCTTAAGATTATTCCCATAAGTTAACCTGCTGGTTTTTATACTGCATATTTTGCGTGTCATAGAAATATCCTTCGTCCTTGTTAAGTTGAAGATAACTTTTTTCTGATGCAACACGTATACGAGAGTGCTTAAAGACTCTTTGGAATTAACGAAAATTTAATGTTTAAGCTACTGCGGTCCATTTGTTCACCAAAAGTCGACTAGCGCTAACCCAGGGTTAACTGACTTCTTAAACATACGTTCTAGTCTCTAACCTTTCACTGACAAGTCAGTTTTCATAAAAAATTTAAACAATATCTCGTAAGAAAGGTAAAACACTACCCTTATAGAGAAGAATTTAATTGCTTTGACTTTGGCTTAACCCAGGCCGTTAAAACTAACCACCCTTTAAGCAAATAGGTAGTCGATGACTGAATGTGGCTACTGCTTTTAACACTTGGATAACCCTTGCCTTTAGGGCTATTGTGTTCATTGTCGAGTCTTTTACAGATGCCTTCCAGAAAACTTTACAGTTTACAGTTCGCTCTTTGAAGGGAGTTTTCCGCTTTCTCGAAAGAGATTCCACATATTTTTATAAGAAAACTATATAGAAGAGTCTCAAGTTTTCCAAGCCTTAAACTTAACAAAAATCGAGGTAAAACAATTATGTTTATTCACAAAGGAGAGCTAATTAGTCGCTTCCTTTAAATAAAAAAAACACCATGCAAGAAGAATGTAAAGTTAAACTATTTTCGCAGTAAAGTTACATTTTCGTTTTTACCTTTTCTATTAAATTTAGATATAATCACATTTGGACTTTATACACTGGCTGTAGATGCTTTTACTTTCCTCGACCAAAATAGAATCTGCCAACGCCGAATCAAAAACGTGCAGCATACAGTGATCTATTTATAAACTTGTTGTGAGCTTTTTAAAACTTACTGCAAATCCCGTCTTGACATGATTATTTGACGTTTGCATCGGATTTAAGAAATCAAATTGCAAAAGTTTGCAAAAATTTGATCAAAAATATGAGTAGAGCTAATATTTAAACAAATTACAAATTGAAGCGTCAAAAGGTTAAATACTTAATTCATACAAACATTTGTTTGCTACAACTGACAGAATGAAAAAGTTCTTAATAAGAAATACTCCGTAAATGCGTAGACAGCTTTGTTTTTATTGTTAAATATAAAATGGTACAAGCTCATTTTCACGACGGCAGAGTTAGAAATGACATCAAAGTACATGATTTGAGTCGGAGTTTAAACTAGGAAACAAATTGACTTGCAAAACTGTTGACAAGAAATACATTGACACTTTGTTTAAATGCCGTGCATATTAATAACTGCTGCAAAAAATCATAAAGACATCGAATAAAACGTAAACTCTTATGTGGTTCTCCATGCAACAGCGATGAAGCGTAGCTCCACGCCTCGTGGTTGTGTAGTTGTAAACGGGCGAAAACCGAAAAGGGTCGTTTCACACATTTCGCCGCCGAACGTACGCTGTAGAAACATGAAACAGACCCGGCATTCCTTCGTGACTAATTCGACAAAAAAACTTAACTCTTTCGACTAATATCGCGGCCGATCCACAGCCGAATTGGAGTTCCTGGTTACCAGGCCCCAAACCGAGCCTCGAGTCGTGCTTCTTTACCATCATTTTCATGAGCGTAC
This sequence comes from Hydrozoanthus gracilis, assembly GCA_025388745.1. Lineage (NCBI taxonomy): Eukaryota > Metazoa > Cnidaria > Anthozoa > Zoantharia > Hydrozoanthidae > Hydrozoanthus > Hydrozoanthus gracilis. Next base: position 11,818 of record JANVCF010096103.1, read on the forward strand.
AAAACGTACGCTGGGGGAGGGATCCAAGGCCTATGCATGTTTTTTTTTATTATCAAATTTTAAAAATGACATTAACATTTCAGCGAAAGACAAGCTTAAGCCAACAACTGAACACGAAACTTGGTTTTTGCTCCCACTACGATACTTTTTTCGTTTATCGTTGATGTTGATGGTTCTGGTTATAACTGTTGTGCAGACATTTGGTTTATCGAAATAAAAACAGAAAAACTACAAGACGATGTTATCAAAGTGAATATGAAGATGCTGTGTGGTTGAGGTGCCATGAACAATTTCTTCTTAAACACTTCTTGTAAAATGTTTGTATCCTCGAGAGGAACACGATGGACATATTTTTGAAACTTCATTTCTAACCTGGAAGCAGCAATTTCCATTTGTGTATTTTCCGTAAAAATTTTCTCACATTTTTGATTTTACTGCCTTTGTACTTACCTATCATGGCTCAAAATCTATTTCAGCGTGTTCCCCTCGAAGAGTAGATGAATTTAGAGGTAT
>JANVCF010096436.1:0-12328 GCA_025388745.1 Hydrozoanthus gracilis
TTTTATGTCGGGAATGACGTCACAGCCCAGTCCCCTGGTCGTGAACCAAGAAGTCTGAAGATTTTGCTAGTTCGAACTGGGTAAGATCGACTGTCGAATGTTGTGTACTCGCCAATCTCGCTATTTCAACTCTTTTAATTTCTTTTTTTCTTTTCACCTTCGCGACATCATTGACTATTCCTTTTAAAACTGTGCAAGGAACTTGTACCTGTTGCCAAGTTGTTCTGAGTTTATAACATTTTTTTATTTGAAACTTGACTCAGAAGTCAAAACAAAGTTAAAATGATGTTTTAAAAAGCTACGATAGTATCCTGCTTCTTTAAGACGCAGATATAACTTTTCCATCTCAATTTTCAAGTTTATTTCAGATATGTTGACATACATACTGATTTATAATTACACGCTCCCGCAAACAGCAAAGCTAATCGAGGCGGGATTGTGTTTTTTAAAGAAAAAGAAATATAAAGGAAATACAAATTAAATTAGAGTAATGATAAACAATGCAGGTCACAAGGGTAGAAAATGGTAACAACTTTTACAGGCTTAGGATTACATAAAGAAAACAATATAACTATTTACGTAAAGAAAACAATATAACTAATTACAAAACATAAAACTTGCGCATTATTTATGAAGTCCAATCAAGCTTGGAGATTTCAGCATGATAGCCTTGCTTTTCCAAATTCTTAAATAGAATTGATCTGAGTTTTTCTTTGAATTTATTCTTGGGCATTATCCTTAAATCATCAGGAATTTTGTTCCATAGACGAACACCGACTCGGGACAGAGAATCTTTTTGTCTTGAGTTAAATTGTTAAAGGAGAAAAACTCTATTGACTCAGCTGGCCTTAAGATTGTTGTAGTTTCTTTGTTTAGTGTTAACATGCATAAAAAAACCCATTAATTTCAAGGCCTTAATTAAAAAAGCCGAAGAAAAACAAAAAACGTGAATCGGATTAGATAGATAAGTTCTATCTAACCTTTGTGCTTCATGACAGTTTCATTTATGGATACAGATTTTCTCTTGTGAGTCTTGAACCGAATTGAGACAACAACAACTTCATTTGTACCCTCCAAACAAATACATTTACATTTAAGTATAAAGAGTACAACATATTACACAGAGCAGCTAAAAACAGCTAACAGTTTTGTAGTTATCTATAGGAGTGGGCACCAGTTGGTTGTATGTAATAAATAGAGATGTGCTACTCAAACAAGCAGGAAAAATATTGAAAATTTCTGTTTTAGTAATTGTCTGTCAGCGTGAATAGAATATTAAAAGAAATTGAATAGAATATGAAACATAAATTAATTTCGATAAACACGAGGAAATTTACATCAGAATCCGGCCGTAAGATGTTGAATGTTTGAAATTGGTGAACTATAATAAATATGTTTAAAATAGAAATTCTTTAACTCTATCTAGAGTAAGAAAACAAGCACTTGGGTATATATGCAAAATATAAACATGCAGATTCAAGTCACTAAATTTAGAAAAATACGCATAACATAAATACAATCGATTTACCTGTGTAGGCTAAACTAGCTTAAGTAAACAATAATTTTTAATGATTCATACTGCAATGCACATTTTTAGTGCAAAATCAAATTTGTTATCACATGCAAATTTTTTTACTTTAAAATTTTTAAAAATCTTTAGATATGACATGAGGTGATCTTAACCGTTTTTGACGGAAATATTTCGAGTCGTCTTGGGTGATCTTGGGCGATCTTTTCATGGTTAAAACCATTTTTGACGGAAATATTTACAGTTGCAAGTTATTTTACCTTGTGAACACGCGTACTAAGTTTTTAGACACGTTGGGTGTGCTGCATAGTCAGACAAATAACGGTTTAATTGTTTTCCTTACTTTTACTAACTTTTTTCCACTGAGTGGGTGGCTCCTCCTAAATTGTACTACAATTGGTACAGGATTTAATGGTCCCGATTGCACACAGTTTGGGTATCCTGCTAATGAACAGTAACTGATTGTGTTTCTTTTTCAGCAACATCTATAGTTTGTCTGTAAAAACATAAATTTGGGTGATCTGGGACGATCTTAACAATTTCTGACGGAAGTATTTACAGTTGTCTAAGACGATCTTGCCGGGCGATTTTAAGCAATCTTGGGTGATCTTAGGAAATCTAACCGTTTTTTACGGAAATATTTTGAGCTTTGTACGACTCGACAATATTCTTTCAAAATTTTAATTTCAATGGGTTTTTTTTTAGCGATGCGTCTAACAATAACATAAACATGAGGCGTTGTTTTCTCAATTCTCATCAAGAGATAACTCCTTGTTTATTTGCAGCCGTAGATGCGGCTAATAACAACATAAACACGTGAATAATTGTTTTACCATCAAGCAGTGAAAAAAATTCTCGGGAGTCTTTGTGCGACTAAGTCTTGTGGTTACAAGTAACAGTTGGAGAAAATCTCGGCAAAGTTTGTGCGGTCTTACACGGCGTACCAACTTAAAATCGAGTCTATCCATCAAAAGCTACTGTCGTGCATGCGCAGTAGCTACAAAAACCAGTAATTTCAAGGTTTTAGTTAAAAAAGCGGAAGAAAAACAAAAAAAGGTGAATCGAAATAGCTAGATAAATGCTATCTAACCTTTGAGTTTCATGACAATAGCATTTATGGATACAGATTTTCTATTAGTGACGAAGTTCGACATCGCAGTTGCCTTTTTTGACCTGTAAAGTTTGGCTAATTTCGGAGTGTTGCATTCTTGCTGCAAGTATGTAAAATTAAACAAAAAAAACATAATAACCAGAGAGTTTTAAAATTTTTACATATTCTTTTTGTGAAAAGAATTATTTAATTTTGTGAGGAATGTCAGCTCCATACAATAGAGCAATTGCGTGTACGCGAGAATCAAAGTTGACTGACTCTTCATTGAAATTTTAATACCAGGCCCCGAAGGCCCGCGAATGCAAGTTTAGGTTTTCCTAAATTTCTCGAGAACAAAAGCTCAGTTGCAATTGTAAGTGCGATTTCTAAAATGAGTTCAGCCAAAGGATTCTCCAGGTAAAATAGAAAGAAATCCGAAATTTGACGTTTGCCCACGAGTATTCGATTTTCCCAGTCAGCAGCTCTGAGACACTTTGAGGACATCTATCAGACATGACATGATATCAGTCCTCCGATATCAGTTACAGTGAGCCCAAAAGGAGTTTCTTAAATTTATAATCCTCCCAATAAGTTTTTCTTCGAAAAATCTTTGTGTATAATTGCAGCGGTAAAACTTTCTCCCTTCTCCATGGCCACGCTTATTGAAGTTGGATGGAATGTAAATTCCCAGTTTAAAGCTTCCGATATTTCACTGAGAACTTTAGAGACTTGAAAGGTTTTTAAATTTCTTCGTTGTTAGACTCGGCGAAATGATTGATTTTCTTGTCCATCAATTAAACTTGTTCAAACTTTAAAGAATAACATTTGTTTTGATTAAAAATGACCGACAAAGAGACTTATATGAATTTAAACTTGATCTTATATAAAATTGATTTCACTGGCTCCAAGAACAAATGAACGGGTCTGTCATCCTATTTATTGTGATCTGTTTACATTTATTCCAAGATTGTAATCCAAAAACATTCTTTATGGTCAATCTTTAAAGTGATTTTTTTTTCTTGAAAGCATTAGTTAACATCAGTGCTCAGGGACTTTTTCAGCAACCGTTTAAACAACTCAGTCGTCTTGAAGCTCAAGACCGTCCTGCCTATAATTACCAAATAAAACCCTGCGTGTGATTCCCCCGGCGCAAACACCAACTTCAAGGTACACAAGTGAAGTTTGAAATCTTTCATTCGCGGCTAGCATCATTTTTGTGGTCACTCCCGTCTTATAAGACGGAGTGCACCGCTATTTTGGCGGACCTGTAAGCAAGCAAGATTGCAAGCAAGAAAGAGTGTAGCACGACCGATAATGTGTTGGGGCAAATTCAATATGGCGGACGGTCACGTTCGATGGCTTCCGACTCTGACGGAAATAAAATGTCAACAAATCACAATCGATCACAAGCTCCAAATGCTCACAAGCATGTTGTTACATCAAGAGCCTAGAAAATATTGTATAATGGAACAATATTTTACTCGTTGTGCCCTTTGGGAAATGTAACCTGTTAACCAGCTGGTCTATCCACAGTATCGTATGAGTATATCGTGGGATGCCTAAGCTTACAATGGCAGCTGTCGTTTCACATTTCTACAGTGGTCTGTTACTTACAATTCACCGTGAGTTGGTTACTGAAGAACCAAAATCCTAAACAAATCATCCAGTGATACCATATGCCTCGAAAACCACAAAATCTCGAAAAGAAACCCTACTCAATGATAAGCCCAACTGACGAGCGAATCGTACCAAAAATTCACATACGTTTTCTCTTTGGAATTGCCTCGAAAATAAGCCCATTTCGAAAACAAGCCCATTGAAGTGCCTTCAAAAGAAAATAAGCCACAGATATCACTATCGATAACCTCCTAGTCTAGATTCCTCCTGGATAAAATAAGAAAAAATTCTTGGATACTGGACATAGCTTCATATCAAGTTTGCAAGCTACTCACTCCCATCTAATATACATCATTAGGTGCTTCCAATATTGACAATTTTCGGTATTTTACCAAAGGAGACGGTAGCAAAAAAGGACGCGGGCGGGGACGAGAAACATCTAATTTTCTTTTTACTTGGTCTAAGAAACGGCAATAGTTGTGAAAATTGGAGTGACCACATGCGCTCTTTGAGCGCCTTTCACTCTTGTTGGGGTCTGCTGCCCTTACCACAGAGCAAGGTACGGTGCTAACACAAACAGAGCTTGGCCTTAAGCAGTCCCCAGTTTTGCATTGCGCATCTTTACTGCGCACATTAGAATTTAAAAATGTTTAAACATTTTTCTCGTATTCTAGTGAATGTTGAGCTCTCGAAGACATATCAGAAAAAATAAGGCAAAAACGTAGTTTTCTTTATAATATAAGGGGCTTTTTATTTAACTCGTTCCAGTCTCCCCTCGGAAATGGGTACAAAAGCACATGTTTTGCCAGTTTTCCTAGAGTTTCTCTTAAACAAGCAGTCAAATTTCAGCAGAACTCTCTGATGAAAAAAATAGGAAAAATCTGAGTGTTGCAAGTGTGGAAAAGTATAAAAAACAAAGACAAGAATACACTGTTTTTTGAGGTATTGGAAACATTTAAACAACAAAAGCCCACAAAAATCCCTCCTTACCATAAATGTTTTTGCTGAAAATCACAAGAAAGTTATTCTCCCCATCCAGAAGAACTCTTTACGTTGTCTTCCTTTGTTTCCCTTACGCGGGGGATTTGTATCCATCATATCTCAAAAGTTAACACGGGCACGCCCCTTTTTTATTATATTTTATCAGTTTACATATAATAATTGACAAATGGGGAAAGTTTGACAAAAATCTATGTGCGGGTTCTATTTCAATGGAATGACCTTAACACAGCCAAGGAGTATGTGTCAGAGAGATAGGGGTGGGGGTACTCCCTATTCTGGGTTGGTAAGTATAACCGTTGTATTTTTAAGGAGTTAAAATTGCAAGTCCAGTGTTCTTTAGGGGTTATAAAAAACAATCCGGTGTTAAACCAAGTGCTTGGTATTTTTTAGGGTTTAAAAAGGCCAAGCTATTGGACTGCTTGCTCTCTCGTGTTTTAGCAAGCTTGCGTACTGACTACTGATAAGAACATTTAAAAGACGGCCTTTGGTGAATGTTCTACTACGCGCGCGTCATTATTTACTGTGTATCGCGTTCAGCAAAACACGCTTACGAGGGGACTTAGCGCCGACCCACTAGCTACCAAGGGGAAAATATCCGCTTTGATTGGTATGTTTTAGGGTAATCTTAAAACCGAGAGGTTTTTTTACGGTGGAAAACTTTTATCCCCTGGTATTTTTTAGGGTATATTGGGGACTTTTCAGGCGGTCATCCCTACCCTTTTGATCCCGAAGTCAATTGTGTGTTGCACTGTGATGCACCCTCTTCAGTTTAACATAATGAACTAATTTATTCTGATCGCCATCTGGAGGGAGTTAGGCTTCTCTAATATAATTTTCTACGCCTAAGGGCTTCAGGCAGTAACAACGCACTCACGTAATTCACGAGGTCAGCTTTAACCAAAGTAGTTTATCTAATGTTAGTAAAACCAACAAGCATTTCTCATTGGCTAACTCACTCGTTATTTAGCAAATAAAACATTTCCGTCAGCTGGTATATGACAAGAAATTTAATGCGCGTTTTGCCCCCCTTTTTGCAATTCTGTTGCAGCATTGTGGAATTCACTTGATGAAAATTTTAAAAAGAAAAAAAGGAAATCTTTAAGAGCAAAATATTTTATACCTTCATTAGTTGCTATAAAATGCAATAGTTTAATCAAGCCTTTAATTACCATATTTATTATGAGTCTGTTGCCTACAATTTGTTTTGTTTTCTTTTTTTTGTTACTTTTTGCTTACTATTAGCCTGTTATTCCATGACTATTTTGTCATTTGTACTTTCCTATTCATGTCGTAGCTTTTTTTCAAGACTTTTTTCTAACCTAAAATTGTAAATAAATTAGTGGCTAGTTGTGTATTTCAGTTTCAACTGTTACAATTAGTCAATGTCCGAAAGCATGTAAATTTATTTTATTATCTTTATTGTATGTAATAAGAGGCGTTAATAAAACAATCTTGATTCTTGAGGCTGATAGATTGTTCGAAAAATGAACAATTGGCCGACAAGCGAAGCTTCGAGACAACTGAGAAATTTTGTGGACATTCTATAAGCCAAGGACATTAAAATTCTCTGATACACCAGTAAGATAGAAAGGGGTTTGTTTATTTTATAAACCTTCGAATAATTTCTTCTTAGAAAAAAAACTTCGTGTAAATGCAGCGGTAAAACTTTCTCTCTTCTCCACGCTAATGGAAGTCGGATAGAATGCAAAGTCTCTGTTTAAAGCTTAAAATATTTAACCGAACTTTAGAGAATTGATACTTTTAGTTTAACTTGTCATTAAAATCGTTGTTTAGCGAAAGCGGACTTGAACTTCAAATACACTGCTTTTGAAACTTGACCTTTTTTGACCGTTGTTACAATTGTTAGACCGGCGAAACAATTGGTTTTCTTGTCCATTGTTAAACTCCTTTAAACTTTGAAAAGTAACATTTGTTGTTTCGATTAAAATTGCAGATTTTTGTTTTATCCAATGAGATTCCAAGAAAACTATTGGGCAGGTTATAATTTTTAACACTGGCAATTTGTATCGGCTTACGAGACGACAATGACGATGACTTACAATGACTTACAATGACGAGGGTGAGGCCCGAGTTGTTATATCAAAATAGCTGATATAAATTAAGAGCGAATATTCTAATTGTTTAAAATTATAACCCTCCCAATAGATGAAGAGAAGAGAACTCTTCTTCGCCAGTAGCCATTTTTCCTATTGTTGATTCCCACTTTTCCCGTGCTCGATTAATAATGATAATTGAAACATGATATAAAAAAACCGTGTAAAATACCCCGTATAAACTAACGGTCGAGTTCTTACGTGTAAAAGATACAACCCTTCATCCGGGCTCCTGATTTGTAAGCACAGCATTTTATCGAACCTAAGTAACTCTTTGGCCAGGCGCTTGTCTCCGGTTTCTGTAATATCTCCAACATTTTGACATTCCACGTTCAAATTTTTCACATGTAACTTGCTACTTTTTGCATGTTGCATGACTTGTATGTTTCGCTGTCGTAATTTTCAAATTTGATATCCGACATTTTGGCATTTAACATTCGACTTTACGGCGTCCAACTTACAACCGCTATCCAGTCTATCGCGAACCTTAGTCAATTCAGTTTTGCATGTTCTAATCACATTCATAGTATACAGTCAAATGCTTCATTCTATTTTTCTTTTAAAAAAATTGCTCTAACGGACGTAAATTTCGAAAGTGTCTCCCGTAGACACCACAGAAGAATCGTCATCACACCGGTACGAGGGGTTTGGGTAAAAAACTGCGAAGTGGCTCTTTTTACCGGGGCCTTTATTCCAGAACGCATTCCTGTAGTATAGTCTGTCGTTTCCATGCAAACCTCTATAGTTTGTCCCCCATCTGTTGCATTCAAAGAGGCCCGACATGTACCCCCACTTGGCACAGTTTTTCGACAGTATAGACGTGTCATCTGGTAACGCTGTAAACGAATCACAGGCCTTTGCTTGCGGCTCAAACGTGACAATCATGGACCTCACCGCGTCTCGACCCAATGTGTCATTCCTTGTCATAATGTGAAAGGTGCGTCCGACGGATTTCTTACGGCAGTAGAAACGCAGCTGATCAAAGCCCATGTCTTGTTTGAGGTTTTTAAGGCCAGCGTTGTCTACAATCCGGTTTTCAATCTGTTCAGAGATGAGTCTGTAGTCACTAACTGACACATAGTTGGTCAATGGTGTTGAACTGTTAAGCACAGTTCGCTTGATTAGCGTCCATCCTCCTAGTAAGTGTTAACAAATCTTGTTTCAAAATCTAAGTTTTGAAAAGTTTTTTTGATTTAATTATAAATGGCAGTTGTAACACAACAAAGGAATACGACTTTGTTTAAACTATGAGTGTAGTAAATTTACTCCAATTTTAAAAACAAGGCTAGGACAATATAAAGAACTCTTTACAACTAACAGCCGGGGCACAAACCCAGGAGGGGGGTACTTCCGGACGAAAGGGTAGGGATGACCGTCGGAAAAGTTCCCAAAATACCCTAAAAAATGCCAAAGGATAACAATTTTCTATCCTAAAAAATACCTCTCGGTTTCGAAATTACCTTTAATAATACCAATTGAAATATGAAAATTTTCCCTGGGTGGCTAGCGGGGCGGCGTTAAGTCCCCTCTTGTTGCGCCAAACATAATACGCAGTATAAAAGGCGCGCAAGTAATTGGACGTTCTTCGAAGGACTTTTGTCTTAACTTCTTGTTCAGTACGTTTGCTAAAACACCGGACTGCAATCAGTCCAATAGCTGCACATTTTTAAAGTGCTTGGTTTAACACAGGAACTCTTTTAACAACCCCTAAAAACCCGACTGGCAATTTTTACCCCTAAATATTACGAGGTTAATACCTAGGCATCCCCATATAAGGAGTCCCCCCCCCTCCCCTTCTCTTTCCGGACCATAATTAGCTTGATAGGGGACCATCCTCGTTGGAACGTGTTAGCAAATGCTATGCTGTTTTGGAAAATGAATACCTTACCAAAAATGAAGTTTGTGAAACACAATTAAAGTAAGCTCAATATAAGAGCTAACTTTGTTGTGCAAAATGAAATTAAGATACTGGACAAACCTGGTTCAAGTTTAAGTAAAATATGTTGCGGGCTATGTTGTCCTGCACTTCTACTATTGCCTCATGCACCATAATCTAAGATAAACCGAGTTTTTCCGGTCATTTCTTACCTCCGTCTACAGACATATCACAGTAAACTGTAAATGGAAGGCCAGAATTTGCTGGATCGATCCAATACTGGCCGTTGGTTGCGCTAATTCCACGATCATAGAGAATCTGTCGACACGACTGGCCTGGTTTTTCTTGGCTCCCGACTGCAAAACAAAAATTCCAAATAACTAACCGAAAAACACCAACCCGCTGTAAGTGATATATAACAATGCCCCAAAGGAATAAAAACAAACATATCAATGATGATGAAAATAATGATGATTCTACTAAATGACGATGATGACGGCGATACGATTACTAGTTTTGCTACCTTTGATGGTGGAGTAATAAATGATAGTGATTATGATGGTAGAGACCTTAAGCACCCGACGTTCGTGTTTCCGCGGAGGCCAACCGGAAATCAAATATCAGTAGTTGACGCGTACTTGCACACGTCATGCGGTCGTGGTGATCGTCACGGAGGCAGCCAAGTCACTTTTCACCTCCGTAAAGATCACCACGACCGTATGACGTGTGTAAGTACGCGTCCACTACTGATATTTGATTTCCGGTTTGCCTCCGTGGCAACACCGACGTCTCATGCTTAAGGTCTCTAATGATTGTATTTGCGGTGGTTGAGTAATGATCGTGATGATTGTAGTATTGGTAATTGTGGTGGTGGAGTAATAAATCATAGTGATTATAATAGTTATGGTAGTTGTGGTGGTCGAATTATGATCGTGATGATAGTAATAATGGTAATTGTGGTGATGGGGTAATAAATCATAGTGATTATAATAGTTATGGTAGTTGTGGTGGTCGGATTATGATCGTGATGATAGTAGTAATGGTAATTGTGGTGATGTAGTAATAAATGTAAGTGATTATGATAGTGATTGTAGTTGAGGTGGCTGAGTAAAGATAATGGTAGTTGTATTGGTGGAGAAGCGGCGGTGATGAAAATAGTTGTGATATTTGTGATAGTGGAGTGAGATGGTGATGATTGTAGTAATGCAATGTTAATTGTGGTGGTAAAGTAAAGATCGTGATTATGGTAGTATTAATAATTGAGGTGGAGGAATGATGCTGGTGATGGTGGTAGTACTGGTAATTGTGGCGGTGAAGAAATTTAAAACCAATTGCAATGAAGAGGAACGTCAATGGCAAAGAAACAATGAATCAAAAATCAATAAAATTGGCAGAGGTGTTCGTACTATAACGGTAATGACAAAGTAAATGTAACAGCAATACTATAATCAAGAACACCTCTTTCCCTTGGAGAAGAACCACACATATTAGTGTGGACAAGTATCATCGCTTTATTGCAGCTATTTTTGGCCTTTCTGCGAGCGGATAGGTAAAGTTGAAGGGAAAACCGCTGCTGTATGTTTGAAGGATCATATATATTAAAATAACCTGCTCGAAACCTCAACTCTCCAATTTTAAAGAATTTTTGTTCGCGTTTTCGATCAAGTTTGTTCAGACCTTTAAAAATGGCATCACAATATGTTTACGAAGATTCGCTAGAAAATTAAAGCAGAATTGGAAGCTAACTTGTCGTCAGAGTTGATTTTTGTGGATGAAGATAACTTGCCAGTAGCTTTTCTTGGATTCAGAGAACTAGGCATCTTTAAATGTAAACAGCAGCGATTCAGAAAGTTCGAGCGATGAGAGTTGAGACCAAAGTGATGACAATGAAGATGATTCTGGTGAAGTTTACTCGACTCTGCAGTGGTCCTCTCGCATACAAGCTCCACCAGATGTAGAGTTCAATGAAGGGTTGCTATAACAGTTGACATGTGATGCCTGATAATTCTACTTGTGTTGACTATTTTGAACTTTTCTTCACCCGTCATGTTTATCAACTAATTCTGAATGAAACTATCCAACACCAAAATCTTAAACTTCAGCTTCAATATTCTGTAGCAGGAGTTTTGAACAATTTTAAGTGTTGAAAAATTTGGCTCGATTTTACAGTTTTTGGCTTAGTGAAAAAATGAACATAAAATCGTATTAGCCAACTAATTCTGTCGTCAAAACTCCACTGTTTGCTAAAATCTGCTGTGTTTTTTCTCTATTTTAAAAGATTTTAAAGATTTTTCATATTTTCTTTGTAACAGCTATTCAGTGTTTTATTGTAAAATTTTAAAGGACAGAATCTCTTCGTTTCAGAAATGCATACATTTCTCGGGTTTTTTATTTTAAAAAGAAGTAATGACCAAAGAAATTCGGCAATGTGGTTATTATTATAGAAAACCCCCCTCCCCCCAGTCCCTGAGAGGTAAAGCAAAAAGAAGGTAGTCTTTTAATCTTGAATGGTATTTTTATCGCAAATTAAACTATAGCTACTAATTTGAATACCTTTTAGCGGATCAGGTTGGCTGTACACTGTCTGCGAATTATAAAACATGAAAAAATGTTAAAATGTAATTTTGGAAACACGTGTTCCAGTTGATGACGTTGACGGAAGTTGAACACCTAATTCTGGGCTCTGTGACTTCACATACAACGAATAAATCAATTATATCGAAAAGAGTGGGCGTTTTAAAACTGAAAGAATCAGACTACCTCAACTTCGTAATATGTGAAACCTTCTCGACGATGGTAAAACTTCGCTCCTTCGATATCACGGATAGCACTGTTTATCTCACAAATATGGTAAGGACTTCCTGGGGAACTTTTTTCCTGGTAATTAAACGAACGACATCGGGAATCTTCCTGGCACTTCGTGACGCAACCCCACTCCCACGTGACTTGATATGTAGCAATCACATGACCAACAAGTGCATGTTCTGTCAAAGAGAACGAGTGTCAAATCTTATAGATCGATAACTGCCTTTAAAATAATAAACTTGCTACTACTACAACCACTACCACTACAACTACTACTACTACTACTACTACTACTA